>JAQIXT010001851.1:0-13285 GCA_034700445.1 Stenotaenia linearis
CTGGGTTTGGGGTTTTGGCACTAGCGGGTGTGTTGTTACGATGGGTTAAAGGGGTGGGGTTGGGGGTTATGTTTCGAATTTAAAAGTTGGAGTTGAATTTTTTTTTTTTTGGTCTGGGTTTGGGGTTTGGGGTTTTGGCACTAGAGGGTGTGTTGTTACGATGGGTTAAAGGGGTGGGGTTGGTGGTTGGGTTTTGGGTTTTTTTAGGGGGTTGGGGTGGTTATACTGGGAATTAAGTGGAATCAATAAAATTCATTAAAGAAATTCCATTGAATTTCTTTAACGAACGATTCGGACAATTCGGATAAATTCAATGAAACTGATTAAACTTTCATTGAAATTCAAAGAAATGCAGTGAAATCCATTGAATTTTAAAGAAATTCAGTGAAATCCATTGAATTTTAAAGAAATTCGGTGAAATCCATTGGATTTTAAAGAAATTCGGTGAAATGCCATTAAAATTCAGTTAACTTCTATTGAAATTCAGTTAAATTCTGTTGAAATTCAAAACTTCCATTGAAATTCAAAGAAATTCAGTGAAAGTGAGTGAAAGTCATTGAAATTCAAATCAAGTCCATTGAATCCAATAAAATTCCACTACAATTCAAAGAAATTCAAATCAATTCCATTGTAATTCAATGAGATCCACTTAAATGTTACATCAAATTGGTAGTGATTGTGTCAAGTTTTCACTGGATTTCAATGAGTTTTAGTGCATTTCCTTCGAAAATCAATGGACTTCAGTCACAAATCAGTTGATTTTAGTGAATTTCAATCAAAAATCAAGAATCAAGAAATTACGTGGATTTCAATGAATTTCAATGCCATTTTCTTTATTTTCAATCCAATATCAGCTCCGCAAATTCAGATTTCAAAATGCAGTAACCTTGAAATATTTTCCATTTTCCACACACAAAATCTACCATCAGTCGACTTCACTTCTCCAAACAGTCACATGACTACACAAACCAATGAAAATCGAGAAAAATCTTTGGTTCAGATTTCAAAATCAAAACCATACCTCAATGTTTTATTCACAAAACAACAGATATGTTTCTTTCATTTAAGATGACGTTTTAAAATTTCTCAATGCGCTGTTTTCAGCTTTTTGTATTCTTTTTCTTCCCCCAACCCCCTACTGTAGTTTGGATGAAATGAAATCCCAACTCGAAGTTGGTAATGGCGTTCGCGTGTAGCCAACGACAGGATGACAAAGTAGGCACTCGCCGTGACGAGGGCATAAAGTACTCGCTCTGCACACCTAAACCGATAACCTTAAATCTTGATGAATAAAAAGTTGTTTCTTTTCCACGCACGAAATCGAAACTATTAATTCTCACCAAATTTAATCGTTCGCACACAATTGGTGCGAGCGATACAAACGATTCCAATCTCGTCAATCTACTACTGTACTTACTTTTACCGTCAGCTCTCGACAACGGAAATACCTAAAAAATTACAACATCAGTTTCAATTGATTGATAATTTACTTCAGCTTACTTCACGCGATCATAAAAGTTTATTAAAGTTGTCATGAAGCACAAAAATGGCGCCGACTTTGTTCCGCTTGTTCCTTTCAATTCTTTGGTTCCTAGGTACAGGCCTGTGCAAAGTTGAAATAAGTAGAAATTTGTTGAACGATATTTGATTGAAAATACTCAAATATCTGATTATTTCATTTAATAAATTAAATGACATTAGTTACAATTTTTTGTATTGAAGTTCTCAGGTTGATTTTAACCGCGAACACTAAATTTCCATTTCCAGTTGTCTAAATACAGAACGATGGTTTGAAACTAGTTTTTAACGACTTTTAAAAAATGTAGATTTCTAAATCAATTTGAATATTCATTTACGAGTGACATCATCCAATCTTCAGACAGACTCATACCAAACGCAAACAACAAAAATAAAACATAAAGCTAAGTTCTTTATTTACTAAATAGAATTAGAAATATGACAAGATTATATAATAAATTCAACTTTGGCATCGTAACATTTGAAATACAATATAAATAAATACAATTTTCATAAAATAATTTAAAAAACGCAAAAATGACTAGACAAAAGCGATACACGAAATGGAATAAATTCTAAATTCTTCACAAAGCAGTCGTCGTCTCAGGTTTCAACATGGCGATGATTTCCTTCAGAGTTTCCACATTTCTGTACGTAATAATCCCTCCGACGTTGCACCACTGGTCGACGCCGATCAAACCGACATTTCCCGCCACGTTGTACTGCAACTCGTAATTGGCCGCAACCCTTTCGCTCTTTTGTTCGTCGGTCATCGCTTTCTCGTAATTGACGATCCCTCCGCCGAGTGCACGCAACACCGCATGCGGAGCGCAACAATCCCATTTAAAGGTCGTGCCTTTGGACAAAATGTAAGCGTCGGCTAACCCCAGAGTGACACACAACTGTTTATATCCGGCGCCGGCTGCGAAAATTAATTCGCAGTTGGATTTGAGCGCCGCTTTTAGTTTTTCCGACTCCGAGCCGCTCGTCACGACGATTTTGCGCTCTCCGACTCTGTTTTGGATCGAGGAACCCACGATGGAGGTGACGCGAACGTTGCCGTAGCAGATTCCCCAGATTACGCGACCGGTCGATCTGAAAAAATTTTTTTTTTTAATTTTTGAGTTGGGAGTTTTGTGTTTGGTGTTGTTTTACTTGCTCTTCTCGCTGTAGTTGTAAAATGGTTGGTTCACGACTCCAATTAAGGGTTGACCGGAAGTTCGTTCGTAAGCGCCGATTAATACTGTGACGCATTGGAGGCCGGAGGAATGGATGCCGTAGGAATTTGACTCCTCGTTCTTGCCGTGGATGTATTCAGCTGTTGAATCTTCAATAAAAATAGTAAAAAAGGGTTAATTTTTTTTTCAATAAATATTCATTTAATTTTTTTTTTTTTTTTTTGCTGTTGGGAGTTTAAATTTTCGTGTATAATTTCATTCGAAAAGAATGCAAAAGTTGGAATTTTTATCGTTTTTAATACAATGCAATTGAAAATTGATATTTTTTCTTTGGAATTTCTTGATATTTGTATTTTATTTTTTTTTTTTTGGTTTAGTAAATGAACATTTCCCCACTTTTTCTTTGAAAAATGTTCATTTCTTTGTAATTTTCAGTCAAAAAAAATTTATGATTGAAAAGAATTGACATGTCTTTTTCCGCCGAAAATTAATTTTTTACAATTTTCAATTAAATTTGTCAATAAAAAACAAAAATCCAAATATCTGCACTTGCGAGCTTATAAATGCAAAATTTCATACACAGCTGCAAATCTCAAATTCATCATAATTTTCACAAAAAAAATTGTTATTTTCTATTTTTAGCTAAACACTTACCAATCGGATCAATCCAAATTCCCATATTAGAAATGGGCAAATTCAACGTAAGCGTTTTAAGAAAATCGCACAATTTCGAGTCCACTTGTTCATGCACAGCAGTCGCTAACAAATTCGCAGCCGACACATTTCCATCCAAAACAGTAGTGAGCATCGATGCCGTATCTTCCACACTATCCTTTATCTTGATGATCACTTTATCTCCGAGCGTATTTGTGAACTCGTTACTCTCTTCCCCTTTAATGTGCGCCGCGATTTCCGGGAACTAAATACAAAACAAAATAAATCCAATAAAAATACAAAATAAAATAAAATATTTTAATTTACCTGTTGTCCTACATCATGACAGATCGTTTGTTGGATTAAAACGTCGGCTAAGGTTTTAAAGTCTTGATAAAATCGTTTATTTTTCTCGTCGTCTTTTTTCTCTTCTATGAGCAGATTAAATAATTCTTCTTCTTTTCGTACCGTTCGGGCAATGTGCGCTGCCTTTTCCGATGCGTTGATCAAGGCTTGAATGAATGCTGCCATTTTTTGTCATTGGCTTGCACTTTGGAGTTGATGAATGCGGCTTAAATTACAGTTCCGCTCTCAAGTTACATAATTAATTTATAAACGTAAGTAGACTAGAGTATTCTCTTTGGTTGCGGTTATTTTAAAACCTTATTATCACTTGTCACTTCACTGTCATGTCGGAGCAGGCGCCAATCTTCGGGTTGTGACGTCATATTTTATCGCTTTCTCTGTACAAAAATCATAATGCTAAAGATCTAAGCACAGATTTATACAAAAACATTATTGGAGAAATTTATAATAAGATGTAAGAATTTAAATAAATGTGGTATTAAGAAACTAATTAAATTTATTATAAAAATTAATTTCGTAATGTTTTTGTAAACAACGTACGTAATTATGCTTGTGCACGCCTCTGTGGTTAGACGGCGCTATATATTGTCAGTGAATTTCGTTATGGCGGATCAGAACTTCCGGATTTGCTAGTCGAGAAGGTTACCAAACCTTTTAAGCTTAACTTTTCGTTTCTTTTTAACTAAACCGTGCCATTTCATTTTTAAAACTTCATTTTTAACTCGATTGACATGAACAGAAGAAATCACCGTTTCCGAATGCACACGTCGTCGCCTTACGGACCTTCGCGCCCACCATTTTCTCCATCATCGCCTCGATTTTTAAACCCATGGCCTCATTCACCTCAATTTCGACAGCAATACATCCCTCATTACACCAATTCCTTCAACCAGTCTTCACCAAACAGCAGCGATTCATCTTTTAACGAACATTCTCCATCCGGATCGAGATGGCATCACTCGAAAAAATCTAAAGTAAACAAAAAAAATAACATCAATTCATTTCAATCTAAAAATCATTTACATTCACAGCACAATTACACTCCGAGAGAAGCGAACATCGAGGACTACGTAAAGGATTCCATGCTAGAAAATCCTTGGTCGCATTTGGAAAAGTCCAAAAAAGACGAAGAAAAACAACAAACAGTTGAAACGAATATTAATGTGAATAATCAATAAATAATGTAGTGGATTTCTTTTATATTTTCGTCCTTTTTAATCGTCAACTTTCTCGATGTAGCACTCGGTGGAGTCTAACCACCAGCGGCTGAGCGACGTCAGCCACCTCGACGGAAGTGCTTGTCAACAAGAGAAAGCTGAAGTCGATCCACAAGTTGGAAATTCATCGTCTGCTGCGACGCTTTGATCGTCAAGAAAGCTGGAGTCGATCCACAAGTTGGAAATTCATCGTTTGCTGCGACGCTTTGATCGTCATTTCTGAAAATGGAAGAAAAAAGAATTATTTTTTATAGAAAAGTTTGGGTTTTAACTAATTTTAATGTAAATAGTGTGTAACGTTTAATTTTTAATTAAGTTTAACCCTAACTAGTTAAAGTTATTTGTTGAAATTTGTCTTAAATTTATCAATTAAAAGTTTTTAGTTTTGAATGTTTTTTTTGTAGTAAATTGACATATAACACGCACCAGTTGAGGATTTTTTTGTAAGGAACTTTGTGACTTACATTTTTGATTTAGAAAAGGTTGTTTTATATTACGCATGAGTAAAAATAATCTACTTTGTATACGTGCAGTATTTTTTAAAAACTAATTGTTACATTAGGGATTGGTACTTTATCGCATTTATCGAGTAAAGTCCACTTAATTGTCAGTTTGGACGTTCTAAACGATTCTAGAATGCCAAACTGGCAGTATAATTGACTATATCGTATAAATGCCATTGCCATGACATAAAACAAACAATTCCTTACGTAATCCAATTTTGTAAATCGAAATTTCAATAAAAACTTGCCAATTTGATGAAAATTTGATTTCTTTTTCAATTTAGGGTAAATATTTTTTTAAAATAATAATATCGTCAACACCCTTTGAGTACGTGTTATATACCTAGAAATGAGTTATTGTGTATAACCCGATTTAAATTAAAATTTCGTCTTTATCAGTCTACTAATTCCATCAGGCAGTTTGGGGACTTAATGGCTCGAAACAATTTCTCAATTTTCATTTCAAATTTCCCGCTTTTTCTAAAAATGGCCTCACTAAAATTTCAAAATAATTCTACTGGTCTGATTCTGGGATTACTTTTTCTAATTAAAAAAAGCTAAAGCGTTTAAAAATCAATTGTTAACCTCATGTCACTAGTTAAATACCACATATTATCGATTCTTCACCTTACTTAACCAAAACCGCACCTTTAATTACTTCACTTCTAAGTGATGCTACAGTGCCAAATCTATATCCCACATTTACATTCTAAACCTTTTTAAACCTGAACTTCGGCCGAAAATGATTTTTATAAATACCTACTATAATATTGGAATAAATAAGATTACATGACATTCACAAAACCCATTCTTTAACTTAACTAGCAATTTTCAATAACCGCAGCAGAATTTTTCCCCCCACATTCATTAACTGTTAAATTTAAATAAATCTATTATGTAAGTAACAATTTAACTCATATTCATTACTCTATAAATAATTTTAAAATGCCACTTGACAATTTTGATAAATATTACTTTTATTACGTTGAATAGTTCATATTTATCAATAATTAATAGATTTACTCTATTTAATCAACTTTATTCTTTGTAAATCCAATTTTTTCTAGTGTTAACTGTAGAATTTACTTCCCCTTTGTTATTTACTAATTCAATAACAAAAAAAATAATGATTCATCACTGCATTTTGAAATCAAACGCGCAATCTGACACCTAACAGGTTCTTTCCATCACGTTTCAAACGTGTATTTCTCCATTAATTTCCGCCATTTTTCTTTACATTTCACTTTTCACTGCCATCCGGACTTAAGTCGACTTTTTAAATTTAATTTTCAAACTTTATTTATTTCTTTACAACACAATATTCCTCCCGTTTGTGTATTCGTGTATTTGTGTAGTGTTAAATTGTATTTCAGTTCATGTTTGTAAAGAAATGTTTTTGCCCGTAGAATTTCCTTTTTTCCAATAACTGAATTTGCAACTCTTACCTTTTCTTGATCTTCAAAACATTTTTATTTTACAAATTAAAATCAACTTTTAACGCCCAAACATTGGCATCAAAATTTAGGCTTCGGTCCATAGTTTTTCGACAACACTAAAACACGATGCAGCACCTCGGCCGGAGTTTTCTCGCAGTCTTCCAGCCCTAACGTGGGTTTCAAGGAGTTAATCAATATTAACGTAACAAAAAACAGTCACATTTGCCAGCAGAAGTATAAATTTACAATCGAAAACACTAAAAACACCAATATGCCTGCAAATCAAGTAATGAAACGAGAAAATTGACAATAATGGCTGCACACGTTACAATTTCCATCGAAATTTCCCCACCAAGTCATCAAGACCCAACAAATTCTTTTTGTAAAAAAATTTCCATTTTTTAAATGAAATTTGCATGAAAAATTCTATTTTTCATTTTTTCACGTCTAAATTACTTCTTACCTTTCATTGGGTCTTGATGCATTAGCTTCACTCGTTGTGCAGTTTCAATACAATTAAACATTTTTTGTTTCAAAAAAAATCTTAAATAGTCCCTAAACAAATTTACTTCCTTCTTTAAAACCTACAAAAGGATTTTCATTTTAATACAAATCTGTGCAGACATAACGCGACGACGACGATTTTCCCAATCGTGATGACGTCATAACATTGTCAATGGCTTTTTTAAACTCAAAGAGCTGGCATTTCTCATTAAAAACAAAAAAAATCAGTAATAGTTCACAATATTCACAAAAAAAAATTACTGACAAAAAACTCCATCAAATCAAAAAATAAAATATAAAAAAAAAATTAAAAAAAATTCAAATTTTCCTTTATCACAGGACGTTACAAACCCCAGAAGAGCGAAAAAATCTCAAAACATCGGTCCTCTTCCTCGAACAGTGGGCGTCGGTAGCAAACCTCTTCCGCGAGCTCGACCGCGTAACGACTGGTTCTCGGTCAGCTCGTCGCCGCTCAACTGTCTGTTCCCAGCATCCTTCGAGCTCGCCAAGTTTGGCGCCACTTCTCGCGAGTATTTCTCGACGTACTGTTGCACTTTCGTTCTCAGAGGCACTTGAACTCCGCCCGGAAACAGCTGCTCGTCGCCGGCCGACGAGCGTGGGCCGGCCGTTTCGCCGCCGAGGGACTCGAGGATCGACTCGCTCGTCACGATCTCGCCCGAGCGGCCCGAAATGGTTGAGGCGCCGCCTTGAAATGGAATCGAATCGCTACTTACACTCATCCTAGAAGACCCGTTCGAATCTTCCGAGAAACGAGCACCCGTCACTTCGACTCCGCCCATTAGTGGTGCGGAATCCGAGTGACAGGAAGCCGAAGAGTTTAAAGTCACGCTAATGCCCTGTTGAGCCAACAATTGTGCCAAAGCCGCTTTCACGCCAGCAGTCGAGTAGCCAACGCCAACGTCTTGGTCTTCTCTTCGCGACGCCGAGCCGCCGTCTTTGTGCGCTTCCATTTCGCTTTTATCTTTGCTTCGGTCTGAAAAGAAATTTAATGTTCCGAAATCTACTATTGTTACGAGTTTATGTACTAATGTTAGGTAATTATTCGGGCTGTTTGTGGATCAAAAGGGTCAAAAATTAAATTAAACTTTTTTTAAATTAATGATTACATTTTATTTTCACGAAAATAAAAATTTCATTGCCGTCCGAGGCCAACTCGATTCGGCAGAGACAAACGCGAAATCAAGTAGCGAGTACAAAGGCCAAAACTAGTTTGTACGGAAACACTTCAATCCATGCCGCACTTAGTCCATCTCGGCAGCACGAAATCGATCCTCCGTACAAAACACAGCACCACTCTAGACCCTTTTTTCAATCACAAAAAACCTCACAACTACCAACTTCCTCACATTTCCGTACCTTGATTCGCTTTCTCCCTCGACTGGCGGAAGGACTGAGTCGCCTGTTGTGCTTGTTTTGCCGCGGCGGCCAGTAGCAACTGCATGTTCAAGTTTTCGAGTAACTGAGTAGTGGTAGGATCGATCTGATTACAACGTGTGAATAAATTTCCAGCTCAATTCACCCGCTCCTTTCCCAATTCCCACAGTCCCTTACCTTGGTATTGAGAAGCGAGGTGAGCTGCGACACTGTTATGGTCTTTTCTTGTTGCAAAACCTGCGTGATCGCATTCAACTGCCTCTGGATCATCTCGCTGTCCCCTCCTGCAGCGGATTTATCATCGTTCATCTCTAATCTTTTATTCACATCACCTTCTGTAACCCTTCCACAGTCACATCCCCACTTTTGCAACAATCCACGTCACAAATACTTACCATTCAATTCGTGGTCGCCTTCACTTTTAGGTAACAAAGGTCTTAGCGACTCAACATCTCCCGCACAAATGTTGGCCTTTATGTCCATTAGCGGCTCCAAAATCAACGGTTTCGCCACGTTCAGTGACGAGCCACTGTCCCGCGTACCGCTCGCGTCACCAGGGACCATGTTTGCGTTCATGGGTCCCACGGGTGCGGTTTCTTGATTTTTCATCGCTTTTCGTCGTTTTTTACTCCAAAATTCGTGACAATCTTGCCATGTGGGTAACCTAAAACAATTTTTTTTTAAATTTTTGGTTCTTAATGGAAATAATTTGTTATTGACTGACTGTGGCTGATTCATCGTGTCTGGATGGACGTCTCTTAACCAAGCGCTGTTGAGCGCGTCTTCGGCTGTGATTCGTTTTGCTGGATCTAGTTCGAGCATTTTGTCGAGTAGATCCAATGCGGTCCCGGGTAAACTAGAAAATAAAATTTCAAAATATTGCAAAATGAGAAATTGAATTTTTTTTAAATTTTTCCCCAAATGATTTAAATTAAAAACGTACAATGAGAAATGATCCCTAACGCCACGCCTGTACAATCTTTTTGGCTTAAAAGATGCAAAAAGCGGTAAATTGATAACGCTAGGCCAAACGGCTGGACACGGAGTCCCGCACATGCGACTAATCAAATCCAATTGATTAAACTCCGTATTCGCTTGGAAAATCGGTTTCTTCGTGAAAAGTTCTCCCAAAATACACCTACAAATAAAAAAATAAAAACAATATTAATTCAATCAAAACTCAACAAAAATCACTTACCCGCAACTCCACACGTCGACAGCCGGTCCGTAACGTTCTTCACCAAGCAACAGCTCGGGCGGCCGGTACCAAAGGGTTATGACTTTGTTCGTATAAGGCCGTTGCTTGTTTTCCGCGTTGTATAATCGAGCCAAACCGAAATCGGCCAATTTAATTTGTCCCCTGTTTGGAAAAAACAAAATTTCTCAATAAATCGATATAAAAATCAAAATTTCTATTTTTATTCTTACCGATTGTTCATTAAAATATTAGAACATTTGATGTCACGATGAAGAAAATTTTTCTTGTGACAATAACTTAGTCCTTCCAACAACTGCTTCATAATCGACGCGTTGTGCCACTGGTCAAAATCCACCATGCCCGATTCCAAAAGCCCCATCAAGTCGTGGTCCATGTACTCGAACACTAGATAAAAGTCGCCTGAAACACAAAATCGTGTTAATTTCATCAACGGAATTAACTACCATCAAAACGAACCTTTGTCTTTCCTGAACTCCAACGCATCTTGTTTGTCCGTGACGATTTCTCGTAAATTTACGATATTCTTGTGACATAGTTGTCGCAGAATTTTGATCTCCCGAACAGCCGTGATGGGAAAACCTTCTTTCTCGTTCTCGAGTCGAACTTTTTTCAACGCAACGAGTTCGTCTGAAAAGAAATAAATTAAAAAATTTATTTTGAATGACAAAAATTGCTTAAAAACTCGATAAAATCGTCAAAAATCGATTAATAAATCACTTTAAAAACGTTGAAAATTAAATAACATATTAAGAAATTCACCTGTTTGTTTATCCCTGGCTTTATAAACCTGTCCATAAGTCCCTTCTCCAATCTGCGATATAATATCGAACAACTCGACGCATCTTTCTCCCCAACTTGGCGAGTCCTTCTTCTCCATCACGCTCTGCTTGCCGATAATCCTCGGCCTACTCTTCGCCTCGAACAACGGCCTCGCCGGCGACAGTTCGCTGCTTATTCCCTGCAACGACAACTCGTCGTCGTCAACGACCGGCGGCAGCGGCAAATCCGTTATTCCCTTCTTCTGCGGCGTTCTCTTCCTTTTCGGCTCCACCACTGGACTCCTAATGTCCGTCATCACGTCGTTTATGTCGACCCCGGGCGGCAAAGGTAAACTTAACGTCCCAGTGTTCGGAACTGGCGGCGGCGGTGGCTTCTCCTCGGGCGGCGGCAACGGTGGCACAGATTTCGAAACTTCTTTGGTCGTTTCTTTGGTTTCTACTTCTTCAATTTTCGTTTCTTCTTCCGGTTTTGAAGCAGCGGCAGGTAACGGGGGCTGTACAGCATTCATACTCGATTTCGTACTCGGTACTTTACTTTCCTCGGCTTCGGACGGCGTTTCGGAATTCTCTTTCGCGTCTGTCGATGTTTTTTGATTTTCTATTTTATTTTTGAATTTCTCTCGCGTTTTTATGTGCCGTTTCAGCTCCTCGTACAACGTGGCGGTGAATTTAGCGTCGGTTGGCGACCGTCGAGACTTCGTGTACGACGGCGACCGCGTTCTCGACCGTGAACGCGACCGGCGAACTCGCGAACGGTTATACGGCGGACTCCGCGTGCGACTTCTCGGTGATCTGCCCCTGTGAGCCCTAAAATTTAAAAATTAAAATTAATTCACGATAAACCAAATTTGACTACCGGAAACAGAAAAATCAACTTGAACTAGAAAAAAATTAACATAAACTGACGTCACACCATACGTCATACCACCGGCCAATCAGCGTCGACTGGAAATTCCCTCACAAAATGGCCGCTGTTTTCATAGATAGAGAAACAAAAAAAACGATTTATTTACCTCGAATACGGACTTCTACTCCTCGTTCTGCTCCTAGACGGGGAAAAAGGTCCTCTGTCACTATACATCCGAGGGGAAATGGGTGATCGCGGGTACCTTCGATCCGGACTTTGATAACGCCTTTCGCGCACCGGTGTGGCCGGCGATCTACGCCGCTTTCCGCCATGACGCACCGCAGTCGACGGCGGACTTCGATATGCACGCGGCGGCTCGGGCGTCCTAGACCGTCTCCGGCTTCGTGGCGGCTGGTGCAAGGGCTCGTGGGCGTAGGAACCCGACGGGCGGTTGTAGTCGTACGATCCGCGACCTCCGGCATCCCGATCTCGCTCGCGATCTCGTTCCCGGTCGCGGTCTCTGTCCCTTTCTCGTTCTCTGGGTTTTTTCTTCCGATCCCTCGACGACATCGGAGACGTTTTTTCTTTGACTGTCAGTTGTTTGTACGCCTTGATGGCCGTGGCCGGCGACACGTGTCGTCCTTTTTTCACCGGCGGCTCCTGTTCCGGCTGGGAAAGTCGACTTCCCGCGCTCAACGCACTATCGCTTTCCTCCGAATAAAATCCGTCCGAACTTACGTCGTCGTATTCCACCAGTTTGATCGGTCCTTTGGTCATTTTCATCACTTTCGGCGTGGAATCACGCAGTTCTCTTGACACCCGTTTCCTTTTGTGTGTTT
Source organism: Stenotaenia linearis (assembly GCA_034700445.1). Taxonomy (NCBI): domain Eukaryota; kingdom Metazoa; phylum Arthropoda; class Chilopoda; order Geophilomorpha; family Geophilidae; genus Stenotaenia; species Stenotaenia linearis. Next base: position 12,456 of record JAQIXT010001851.1, read on the forward strand.
TGTGCACCGATTTCTTGTGTTTTTTATGGCGGCGATCGCGATCGTTTGCGCGGTAGTCGCGGGCGGCCGACGTGCTGCTGCCGCTTTCCACGCGACTACGAACCGGGCTTCGATCGCGCTCGTTTCGGTCCCGAAAATGTCCTTTGGAAGTTGTGTGGTGGTGATCCCTTGGTCCCGGCATGTTTACACGCAGGAATGAAACGAATCGGCAGTGGAATCTTCAAAAATCCTTGCGATTATTAGGAGCTACTTACACAACAACAAACGGCCGCCATTGCCATGTCGCCATCTTTGCTTGCTTCTGTCCTTACCTTTTTTAGGCGTTGTCGGTTGTCGATCGCGACGATCGTTAATTATATTTGGTCTTCGAATCGCTGGATCTGATTTTAGTTCGGTCCGATGCTTGAAATTTACGCGATCATTCGTGTTTTTCAGTTGTGTGAACGCAAAATACGTGTTTTGTTTTCGCGGCTATGACGTTGCAGGTTTTTCGGACATAATTTTCACTATTTTCAACGGAAATTCTATTTTTTTCTTAAAGAAACGATTGTTATTTCGTTCTCAAAGCAAATTTTAGACAGATTTTCGACCGATGATTAAGATTTTTTTAGGATTGCGTTACTAGCCGCAAACAAAGTACTGCAACCATATATGAACAAACGGTTGACGTCATCACGTGATCTCGTTCTGCCATTCGAGATAATGCGAAGTTTACACAAACCGCCATTTTTAAAATAAAAGAAATCAACTTGTTTAAGGCGGTAGGGGACATTAATAAAATAGCATGCTTTGCTCGCTAGATGGCATTGGCACTCTATCCAAATCACTCA
>JAQIXT010001852.1:0-13285 GCA_034700445.1 Stenotaenia linearis
AAACTACACCATAATTTCCTACAATTTCCTTAATATAATACAAAAATCATAATTTACCCGTTCAGCTGTCATTGACTGTTGCCTTAACAGCCTGTGTTGGGGGTTGCGGGGGCGAAGAATAGGCGGTACGGATTCATTCTCCTCCCCTCGACGGATATCGGCCAAACTTCCCCATCGGTTATACCGAACGGTACTCGGATATCGATGAGCATAAACGCAATCTGTGCATGTGCAGTCCGGTACGTAACACCAGCCGTGCCAGCAAGCTGGTGGAGGAGGAGGTAAAGCTCGGAGAGGGGATAAGGGGCCCCCACGAGTGTCTGGGGGAAACATCGAGACTGCAAACCACATGGCGTCAGCTGGGGTCTTCATTAGGTTATTCACGTGTAATTAACCGATAGAATATGACGGTCGGTCCCAAAAGGGAAATCCCAGGACATTGTCCCCTGCGTATGAGAGGAACTGTGAGGAATTACCAGACCAACTTGTTGCCAACTCCGCTTTCAACTACAGTAAACAGCAGGAGAGTTTCCGTTGGCCGCTTGCATTAGAAGTTGTTCGCTAGCCTCACAGCACGCTGCGCCGAACAATTAATTTCCCATGAGCCTCGAACGAGGTATTTTTCGACTTGGGCCAGTTTGAAACAGCTGACTGGAGCCACGAGGAACTTTTGGTCAAGAGGTCAGCTCGGAACTAAACAGTGACAATGTTGTTGTGAGAAATGAAAAAGAAAATTCCGAGAGAAAAAAAAAAGTTTAATCCCGTCCTTAAAGATGCAACTTCCTCTCAAAAGTTTGCAGGTTTTCAGGCCAGCAGGATCCACGTGCCACTTGAGTGGTCAAGGGGAGGAATTCGGAGAAAGACTGACCGGGTGCTTAATGAATGCGTGCATGCTCACCCTCGGTTTATTACTTCGTCACACATTTGATCCGGCTTGCGCAGGCGACTCTCACCCAAAAGGACAAGGAGAAACTAAATTTTTGCTCATTTTTGCACAAATTTAGTTCAACTAACGCAAAAACGTGAATTTAGTTTTACAAAAGCCATTACGAATTAATAATAGTAATAATACCTTAATTATTCACATAATACATGAATTCATTGACCTCTTATAACGATTACCATCTCTTTAAAAACGCATTAATAAAGGTGAATTCGTGAACCAACTTATGTCGACCAAATAAATCAACATCGATAAAATATTTAAAGAATTAATTTTACAAAATTACATATAATTTTTCCCCACGATTCATCCTTTATGCCTTTTATTTCACATTTCAAACTGGGTTACAAATAGATAATATCGGTTAAAGATTTCTTCTCTAACCCACAGTATTTAGAGCATGAATTGTCTCTTTTCAGTTCCGTCCATTGTGTTCGAATCCGTTCATGGGGTGGACCACATGCTGTCCTTCACCCACCACTATCATCTTTTCTCTTCCTCTTTAATTCCCTCCCTTGTTTAACTCTATAAATAATATGACAACATTTGCCCTGAATAAAAAACTAGTTTCCCAAAGTTTTACTTTAACAGACCAACCTCTCTCTTGTCTAAACCTAAACAACCTTCGTAATTATCACGAGGAAGAAAACTAAGGCAGAAAAACCTGATTCAGCACAATCAAAATGCAAAACAAAGATGTGTATAGGAAAATTGAAGGATATGCAACACAGCGGATTGTCTTCCTCTAATTAACGCTTTTATATCGAAATTATTTTCTTCCTGGCCTTGTCGAAGAATTAAAAAAAAACTTTCTCAAGGTTCGTATATTGTAGAAAATATAATTGTGCGGTATCATTTGTTGCAAGAAAGTACTTAAAGTATAGTGATTTCACTTCCTCATACACATAATTTTATTACATTTTGCTTTCTATAAACAAAAAAAAAAATTTCTATAGTTTATAAATGAATCAGTAAATTTGTTGCTGAAAGTCGTTATCGTATAAATTGGCAAGTGACCTAATTCTTTCCGCTTTTATGATCTCATATTTCCAATTTGTGAAAACAAATTTATCTAATTTTAATCTAAGAGCAACAACAAAAAGAAATAAAAAGTGATTATCGCATCTAAAAGAATATAAAATCCGCAACCAAAAATCAGAGTGTGAAATTGACCACATTTCCTTCGTCTTTCTAATAAACACAATAACACAAAACAAAACCAGGTTTCCAACATGAAAAATCTAACCTCAAAAAATAAGAATAAGAATAAAACGCTTAAAATTAATATGTGAAAATGAGCAAATATTGATATAACATTCTTGTGAAACGAGTGGAAAAGTGATGTAATGAGAATACACACGCCCCACATTAAATATGTGAAAGGAAATGTCCCGCATACTTTTCACTTTCAGAACTCTATGAAGTTTTGAAATCCTTGAGCTAAAATCTTAAAACCAAATTACGAACTAAAAAAAAAAATTGCCACATTTTCCTTATACAAATTCCCACCAATTTAGTCCAAAAACAAGCGACCAACTCCCATTTTTATGTCTTTGAGCACTGACCTGTCACTTAAATCACATTTCTTAATTTAATCGCACAATAAATTAACAAAATCCTTACTTTTATCGTGTCTGGACTCGAACTATCACTCTCGGACGTCGAAGGCTTAGTCGCAAGAAGAAAAATGGCCATAGTTGAAAAACAAGGCATTATTGAATTAACTGAACCGGCTTCATTTCATCCAATCAAATGCACCATTGAGTAAAAATAAATAAGAGAGAAACTCTCTCACATGCGTGCACATTTACCACACCTCGAGGGCTGAGGTGTGGTCAACCTTCTGGCACCACCAAGGACTAATCAACTAAAACGATTGGCAATAATTGAAGGTCCGCAAAGATTGTCAATGATTGACACGTCAAAGTCACGACTGTGTCCCCGTCAGCAGTCCTTCGACGGTGGAAAGACCCACTGCACTAACTCTGGATCTATTTTCTCCTCTTCCACTACAGTATTGATTTTCAATAGATCGCAAGGCCGAACAAGAACCGCGTCCAAATGATGAGAAAATGGTTACTTAGCCAAACGACCATTAACTTTTTTCTGTTACAAATGTTCGCTGCTGCAAATCACCTTCGAGATTGAATTTTTACCATTCGAGTTCAAAAACATAATAAAAATTCAATTTTCGCCATCGAAATAAATTTTCCTATTTTATTCTTTGTTAAAGCTCCACTTTTGAAATTAAGTAATTCTATTATTTATAGCTTAGGCGGCTTGACACTAACAAGAAATATTAATGAAGATTTAATTGAAGTCTGATTACATTAAAAATTTAATATAGAACACCTTTAGAAGTTATGCAACAACCAGAATACTTAATCACTTTCCAGCACTTGAAAGTCCATGAAAAGAATTGAGACTCCATTCAAGGACTCTTCAGCCAGAGATATGTTCAAGAAGTCGCTGAGAAGTTCAGAACATTACGTCATAACGCAATGAGACTTTCATTTTTTCCATTCTCTCTTTCATATTTGAAAAATCAATATTTCACCCGTTCATTTCTCCGTAATTTGTCGATCAATTTTTTTATCTAATGGCTTTCGGTTCCTCCTCAAATGTTAATGATCACGCAAACAAAGGCCACTTTATTTTTTCATACTATAAGCCCCCGATAGTAGGATGATACCTGAATCGTATCAATGTGATGATGCCAGAAGTGAAGGCAAGCGCCCAAGGCTTACTCACATGCCAAGGATTCTAGTTTCTAGTTATAGAATTTAGGTCACCAATTTCAGAATACAAACCGATCTGTCAGTGTAGGATGCTTTACATTCGAGGTTCTAGAACCAATGACACAATTGTGACATAAATGCACAGATTTATCGATTGTTTTTTTGCAACAAAACGTCCTCGCTCGGTGCCGTTCACGCTACCGGAGCCCCGTTCGATTTGTTTGGTATGGATCACTAGTTTTGGAAAATAAATAGATTTTCCGCAATTTTCCGCATTATAATTTTAAATCTCAACCCAGTCACTGACCTTTCCACACACATCATCTGAAAAACTTTTTCAACCACTCCTTCCAGGCCCTAATCATAGTTTCTAGCAAGAGAGAATCGGTTAAATCAAAAATTTAAAGGTGAAGAGAATGTTTTGATTTTTTAAATATATTTCAAGTATGGATTATCTAATTATATATTCTAGTATAAATATTATTTCTATTTTCGAAGTACAAATCAAAGAATTCACAATTTGCACCAAAGGAATTGTGTGTTAATTTGCTAAATTCAACGTTTTTTGTGTTTAATTGCGCGTTAATAGCGCAAAGTTATTTGCGTAACGATTACACTTAGAATAGAATAATAGCAAACACTCAAATGTTTTTAATGTGTTTTCTTATTCCACTTCGCGTTGAAAAACTCGTATAAATTTGCATATTTTGAATTAAAAAACAATTCTGATAAGAAGATAAATTCCTTCCTTCGCAGAACCCTATGAATTGTAGCCTGGCAACCACAATTACTCGCGAATAAAAAAACTAGACAGAAAAACAGATGCACTTTTTCCTTTGTTAAGTGTCAAAAACAAAGAGAAAATGTTGAAAACAGATAAATCTATTGCAAAAGAAGAAAAGTGTCTTGTAACTCAAATTTGGCAAGCACTCAATTGCACCATCTCTAAGAATGAAATTCTTTTTGGGAATTGTTAAGAAACATAATCAAACATTTATAGAAATCAACCTGGGCGGGCTCATTGGAGTATTGACCTTCCCTTCCCACATGTCAACAAAGCAATACCGAATTCACCAAGTCCCACACTAGAGTGAATAACTGCACATAGATGTCATCACGAGCAAATTGGACTGTTCCAAAAATGGCACACAACTATTCAGATGTGTGACAGAAGGCAACAAACTCCATATCCAAATCCTGCATATTAATTTTTTCAAAAACCCAACAAATACCAGGAAGTTAAGATGTACTCCAGATAACATTTACGGAATAATAAAACTCGAATCACACACCACTTTATCCTGATTCACCATCATAAATTTCACCATATGGTTTCCCTAAATGGATTTTTAAAATTCCACACTCAAACTTCAAATCCAACTTCCCATAAGCCTCTCGTCAGTAATCCCCCAATAACGAATGTAAATGGTCATTTTAGATATGCACAATGTTAATGCACTGTCTTAAGCAAGTTTTGAGGCTATTGCCCTACCTATTAGCGATAAAAACCCTCAGATAACCCATAAGGGGGTGATGACCCTGACACCAGATTTCCTCCCGTTGTTTAGTGTTGCTCATCCATTTGGCATCCAAACAAGGATGTGGATGAAATTTTTCCCCCTCCCTAGACTGAAAAATGCATCCACTGGCTTCTGATGCTATATTTGTATCAGTCATTGCCACACAGAAACGCCCTTTTTCTATTATTTACCCCCATAGTACATGAGCTTCACGAGCAAACGGGGAAAATGTTGGAGAAATTATGAGATGGGGGAATAAAGCAAATGGAATTAAAACATGAGAAATAGATTAAGTTGTCAGCAATTTTTTTTTTTAAAAAAAGCATGGACAAATGCATTAACCAAAGTGATTAATCCATTTATTATGTTAAGCCCAACGAGAATCGATAGTTTTCTCATTAAATCAAACTGGCGCATGTACTGTACATGCGAAACACCTGTTCGCATTGTATTATTTAAGTAGTCTGTTAATTTAGCAGATTATCAACCCTTGCAGCACTTACCTCTACAGCCAACATGATTGTACGCGCGGGGGAGGAGACGGAAGTCAACCTTGCACGAGTTTCAATTGCAGCTTTTGAATGAGCAGCATAAATATGACGAAGGGATCATCGGTTCATCAATGTGCAATCAATTTCAATGAAAAAGTTTCGAAGGGGGTGGGGACGATGACGCACACCTGAACCGCGTTCCAGCGCCAACACTCAGGCAACTGCATGCGGATGCTGTGGCGGCCCTCCTCATCTTCCCTCGTTAGCAGTGAACGAGTCCGTATTTCCAAGGGTGATCTAAAGTGGGGTCCACAATTCGAGGAGGAAGGATAAAAACAAAAGCGAACAATACCATTAAGGGTGGGTTTCACAAAGATGGATGAATCCCATGGCCTCATATATTTGTTCAACAAATTCCGGGAAATAAATTTATTTCTTTCACGTAAAAATCACATCCGTGAATAATTTAAAAAAAATAAAAATATTTCTCGTTTTTAAATTACATTTCTCCACAACCCACATCCTATTTCATAATTTTTTCACATTTTTTGCTGAATTTTTTACGATTTTGTTTTAGTGGAAAGTAATGAGATCCATGATAATCAGTAAGTGACCTCTATTACACCATCTGAGCACGTGCTGTATAAGTAATTAGAATGCTCTCCACACTCGTCTATCCACCCCTGTCCTTTTCCCACCTAAAGACTCCCTTCAACCGCACAAAAGAAACAGTTTACGTCTCCCTAGATGGAATTTCAACTTTACAAACATTTTTTTCTCGCTTCATCAATCTTAAAAAGACCAGGCATTTTATTTTCGGTCTGGATTAGAAAAGATAAAAGCAAGAAAAAAATTTAAATGACTAAAGTTGAAACTATCTATCGAAACAACACTTAAAAAATCGGAAAAAATAATTTGGGGAAAAAAAAAAAAAAAAAAAAAAAAATCATGAGTTCAACTCAATGCACTCTACCCAAAGACGAAACAAAAAAAAAAGCCATTCCAAAAGATTTGGCAGCAATTTAAAAGATGGTAGCCTTGGATCCAAAAGACAAGTCTATTTATTCTTTAGACACTGTTTCTTAGGTAGACCCAGAGAACCTTGTCCTATTTTCCGATGTATTCCAAGTTACCTGCTGGCAAGTGACAAGAGACAAATTTCGGAGCTAGTGAGTGAAGAAAATGGACGTCTAATGGTTGAGTGAAAAACTCTTAAATAAAATCTCGTTACATCCTATTCAAGTCTGTGCAGTAAATTGAGAAAACGAGTTTAATTAAACCCACTTGATAATCTACAAATCGTCCTTCTATTGTTACTACATCCAGCAATAAACACTCAACAAATGCAATAACGAATGAAATAAAGAAATCTTATATAAGGAACTGCTTTAGTTTTTTTTGTATGTCTAGGCTTTTAGACTACAACTGTATTACAGTGTTTATTTTTTCTCATATCAAAACATCCTTCAACTTCAACTCAAATCAAATTTTTACGAATTTCTTTTCAATTTCTGCACCCAAATATATCGATTTTACATGCTATAAACTAGGTCATTAAAAAATGGTTCCAGGCCGGATTTTAATATTTTATGCATTTGTCATTTACGATTCTAAACATCATAAATAAGACTATTTATCCATTTTCAATTCTTTCCTTAATGATAAAGGCTTTATCTCAACTTTAACAATATTCGATCTTAATTCGATTTCTTATCAGCATAAAAACGTCAATAAAAGTAAAATAAATTACAAAATAGCAATGTAAATCATCCTTAAGTGTAAATAAGCAATTGGCCTTATAATTAATTAGATCAATTAGCGACTAATTTTATTTTCTAGTCTAGTTCCTGTTTTAACTCTAAAAATTGCTAATCAGAAATGTCATTTCGACTCGAGTGCAGATGCCCCTCTGTACGAACCACGCTGCTATTGAGACCTGGGTTGAGATTTGACCCAGTTTTGTATGGTTAGAGGATGTCTGAAGGTGAGGGAAAGTTCCATTTCCCCATCCGCGAGGTAGGGAAAGTGAGATGAAAAGAGGGAGACATGGGATGAGGGATCTGAACCAAGTTTGTGCTGTGCGACTTGCTTATTGATTTTCTACGCAACCTTCAACATGTTCCCAGAATACAGTGCAGCTACAATACAAACGTCGTTAGTGGCTGGCTAATATTATTATTGCAATTATCTCACATTGTATGCTAATAATCTAGCTAATAATCAAGCATTCTCTTCTCGAAATCTTTGTCGAGTTCGAGTGCATTTGAACATCGCGAGAGAAATAATAAAATCTGTTCGTGCAGTAAAGCCTACGTTTGGGGAGCTTTTGAGTGTTTATTTTCTCCTTTGAGTTTTAATTTTAAATTGATGTTTACGACTAAAATGTTCTGATTTTCTTTTATATTTTCCCCCAGCTCTAAACTTAACGTATTTCAATAGAATTAAGGATTAGAGTAAATCCTTATAAAAAGAGTTGTGTTGCACGAAAATATAAATCTATAAATAAAAACAAAAAATATTTTCAAAAAAGCCCACGAATTAGCATTATTGGGTTAATAAAATTCAGACTGGCACATTTTTATCTCAAAATTCCCATCCACTGAAAATTCCACATGACATTTTAATTAACGTGAGTTAATTAACTGATATCACTATCAAATTTCAATGCATAATGCATTTTATTTTTAATGGCATTTTCTAGTCTTACCTCTGGATTGCTTAATTGTAAAACGAGTTCATTTTGCGTATCTAAAAGCTTAGAGATGTGCGGCAAATTCATTTCATTTCGAGAAATTGGAACCGATTCTTCCAGGAGAACATCAGTAAATAAACGGCGTTTGCTGTAGGACACTGGGCTGTCGTAACTTTCCATTTCAATTCTAAAATTCAAGTAATCAAAAGTTCATTTTGTTTTTAAAAAAAATATTAAAAAAATAATAGAATATCTTAATATTTCAGTCAAACATTCAACACCTACCATATATTTGTAAAGACTTGTAAAATTTTAGGAATAAATTAGTGTTAGTTTTCAAAGAAAGAAAACTTTCGTTCTCAAGTGTGAATAAACAACCACCTGCTGAAGTGAAAAGTTGTTTGTAAAGTATGGGAATTAAAGCGTTGTGCCTGTTACACTCTATCAAACATGAATTCTACTTGTAACCGATTCTGAAAAAAGGTGTGTACGTAAGTGGTAATTGTCGATAATTTCGATTTTGGTTGCCTTGTTTCCTTGGAGAGATATGACATTTACACAAAAAAATAAAGTACTAATGCGCTCCACAGCGACATCTGTTTTTAAGACACCGAACTGGCGGTATTATTAAAATTAGAAAAAAAAATTGCCAAAGTTTCAAACTGTTTTAAATCAACCGGTATTTTGAAAACAATTATCAATTGGTGATAAAATGCACTAAAATAATCTAATTTTTGACATGGTTGACAGAATTTCTGATTTATAACCTAATTTATTTAAATTAATCGTGAATCTCAATTATAATACACTGCTCACAAGCTATCAAGTTTCAAGCGACCTGTCATTCTGTCAGAAATAGAAACTAAACACAACGAGAATTAAAAGTATATATAAAGATCATAAAATATTTACTTATTCTAAGTCTCCGATGGAATAAGATCGATTAAAGGAACTGAAACACTATTACAGCTCATTCATACAAATAAAATCCTAAACTGCAATACAATCCTTGTTTGAAAAGTTGATGAAAATGTATTTTACGCTTGTATTTTAGTTTAATTTTATACTTTTATTTAGACTTTGGTTTCAACTGTAATTAATTCTCTAATTCTTCCCATAATTTTACAAATTTATAATTCCAATCATCTGCAAACATGCATAATAAAGCAAACAAATTGCAGCCTTCAGGTCAAATTCATTAACTCATCCGAAAGTCATCAATCAACTCTCCATTATCTACAATGTCATTTAAATTCTACCCTTCATATCTTATACTATCCTAGGACAACTAGCACTAATCTTTAATTTATATTCATTTATTTTATTTCCTGAAGTTTTTTTTCCTTATTTTTCTTATTTATTTTTCTTATTTATTCTTTAACTTCAGTGATTTCTCTAACATCTTATTTACTTTCTTTTTTCATAGGTTATGAAGATATTATAAATGTTTTGAAAAATGATATTTTCTAAACTCAAAGTACACTAACTTGCACTAAAGTTACAGATAACTTCTCTCAAAAAGATTATTCTCTCTACGCACATGGCGCTCATCTTTAACTAACCAGCTGCAAAATGAAAAATCATTTCACTTATAGAACAAATTCACTTCTATGTATACTATTAACGTTGGCCCAAATTACTCCAGCCACAATTAGTGAGTATCATTAACGCAACTCTCACAGTATATTACAATAATTACAATGAAATAATTATTGCACAATATTAAGTATATTTCTTTTTATAAATGCAGCTAAACCTAAAAGTAAATTATGTTTCACAAAAGACTGCATAATAGCAGGCAAGTATAAACACTTACCGAACACTTACTAGTTCTAAACTCGAATTTTTACCTCTAATAGCTGCTACAATGATCAAAAACATGGACACTGAAGTACACCCTTGCACAAATTTCTATGAATTTGCATGTGGTCTTTATTCAGAACACACATTCATAGGTACAGATAAAATAATGGTCAATATAAATGAACAAAAATATGAACAATATCTTGCAGAAGTGAAAAGTAATATTTTTAATTTGTGATAAACTAAGACAATAAAACCAGCAAAAACTTTTAGGCTTGCTAGATTCCCCAAAAAGGTTCAGTGAACCTGAAGCAGTATGGAAGGCCAAGGATTTTTTCTTTGCTTGCATGAATGAAAGTAAACTTACACGAGGTTTTAAACCAGCATCTTTAGTAATCAATCTAATGTTTACAAACCAGCTTATCCAGCAGATGACTCAGCGTTAAAGTACATAGCAGAGTCTTTGGGTGGATTTCCATTGCTCGTGGGCGATGCTTGGGAGTCCAACAATTTCAACTGGCTCGATATGGCCACGTATTTACATAGAAATGGTTTTCAGCATTTTGGTTTTTTTGCTTTCGGTCAGAATATTTTTCAAGCAGAAGAACCGAGGCATGGAAAGTACCAAATAATTGTAAACTTTCTATTTATTTTTGGAAATTGTAAATGTGACCTGATGCCAATGTTATTAGATTGGAGCTGGGAAAGCTGCTATTACTCGAATGTTTCCCAGTATATTTTTAAACCGACGCTATTCGGAAGCTCATCCAAACATTACATCGGCGATATTAAACTTAATTCGTGAATTAGCTCCTGAAGATAAAAGAAATCACACCGTTGAAGTGAAAAAACTTATCCAATTTGCAGTCGACATTGAAAATGTAAGTTAAACTTATAATATTTAAATACTTATTAATATTTTTTAACTCTTTAATGCAAGGGTCCTGACGGAGAGACTTTAGTACTTCCCTTATCAGAACTAAAGCGTATTGCACCTGAAGTTAAGTGGAACACAATTCTCGATAGAGTCTTCAATAAAAAACTGGATAATTCTACAGCAATCCTAATAAAAGATTTTCAGAGATTAAAAAGAATTATCAAATTTGCTTTCATTACTGAGAAACGGTACTGGAATTGAACTTTTAATTTTCATTTATAAATCTACCGTATTATTATATTTAGAACTATCGCCAATTACGTTATATTGAATCTCCTATTTTCGTTATATCAACAACAAGAGCTGACCAAATACCTTGCTCTTAAGATAAAGCTCACATTTTTCAAACAATCTGGCGCTCAAGTTGAATCACCGAGCCAAGAGTGAAATTTTATTTACTATTCATTAAACATGTAAGCTTGATAAATTTATCTTTCAGACTCATTTCATGTATACAGCACGCAGGCTATTTATCTGGTGCTGTTGAGGCTATGTACTTTAAAAAATTTCTCACACCCGACATACAATACACTGTAAATTCGCACCTGCAATAATTTTTTTTCACATTTCTAATTAACATTTTTTTTTAAGGCTCTTAAAATGGAAAATGCAATTAGAGATCAATTTGTGAAATCAATTGGGAATTCCTCCTACTGGAGTGATGTCGTCAGACTGCTGAAAACAGTACGTTGATTTATTTATTTATTAAGTGCAAATTAAGTTGAGAAGAAATTGTTTTCTTTAAGAATGCGAGTTTAGTAACAGACATCGGCGCAACCATTAATGTTCTAGATGACTTAAATTTGGATTTCGCTTACTCCGAAGTATTATTTATTACAATTAAAACTTTAATCGTAAAAAATGATTTATAATTTGTTTTTAGATGTCGAGTCATCGTTCAGATCATTTCGTTAACGTTTTAGCCCGGAAAAGATTCAATAAATTATTAAATTTTAGACAGTACAATAGAATTAACCACGCACTCGAAAGGTTATCAAGTATTTTGAAAAATGAAATAAAAATGATTGCCTTTTGTTTTTATAGTCTGAGATTAATTCGAAAGCTCAGAGAAAATCGAGTAACTTATTTTGGGAATATTGAAACTGGAATAACGTACATCGGTAAATATTCTGAATGAAAAAATATTATTTTATACTTATTTTTACAAATTATGTAGGAATACCACCAACATTATTACGCGGGATAATATTTTCGGAACGTAGAGATCCTAGTCTTAATTTTGGAAGTTTAGGAATTAAAATAATGGAAGGGTTATTATTGTATTTAAGAAATAGTACGCTTATTTCAAATTGTTTTGCATTATGTCAAGAATGGATAAGTGGAAATTTCCATTTATTCATTCTAGATGATGTCATACCGTACATGCACCGATGTTTTTTTTTTACCGCCCTTACAGGTTTTTCAATCTTGCCACGATCAATAGTAGATAAATTCCAAGACATGCGACTCTGCATGGCTAAACAATATGACGAGAATGACAGTATTTATCCAGAAGCTAAATATGCTGTACAAAATTCCAAATTTATGCAATACTGTATCCCTGGTTTACGTTATTCATTTCACAGATTAGAAGTACTGCTGATAAATCAACTTTAAGCACCCAAATGGCTGAAGAACTGATTGCAGTGCGAACTGCTTACAACGTCAGTAATTTTTCAAATAAATAAAATCATAAATTTCATTATTTCGTTTGGATATAGACCTTCCAAAAGTGGGTTCAAGTTCGTCGTCTTGAATCTCATCAGCTATTACCAACTATAAACGCAAATAGAAATCAACTATTTTGGATAAGTTATGCTACAGTAAATAATTTTGGAAGTTTACTGCTACAATATTTCTTATCACGAGATTCTATTGTAGATAAATTGCGATGTTTATGACGAAGAAGCTCTTATGAACTCGAAAGACCCACCTGGATTTCCTCACAAAATAAAGTAATTCTTCGTGCTTATTAAATTAATGACGTAGGTACATACCTTATTTACTGAATTCTTCTTTCCAGAGTTCTAAACGTTATTCGCAATGCACCGGAATTTGCCAAAGATTTCCACTGCGCTAATACTGCCTATATGAATATTGAAAATAGATGTAAATTATTATACGAATGAAACACTTTCGACATACCAGAAATGCTTCAGCC
>JAQIXT010001853.1:0-13282 GCA_034700445.1 Stenotaenia linearis
TTAATTATAGCAAAATTTTGATGAAATTCGCTTAATTATAGCAAAATTTTGATGAAATTCGCTTAATTATAGCAAAATTTTGTTGAAATTCGCTTAATTATGGCAAAATTTTGATGAAATTCAATCAATTTTGTCGAAATTGGATCAAATTCCATACATTTTTTATTACTAATTCACTTTTCAATTAGTTACGAGCAAAAATCAAAGCTGTAAAAGAAGAAAATGCGAAATTAAAACCCATAGCTGATCGCGTCGATGCATTAGAAGAACTCCTTCAAGTAAATTACTTCTATTTTACCACAAATCACAAAATGGTAAAAAAAAATATAAATGTTTAATTTAAAAAAAAATTTTCTTAGGATTTGATGGCAGAACAGTCCGATGATGAAACCAAAGATTAAATTGTAAAATAATTGTGTTTTTCTTGTGTATAATGTAATTATTTGTAATATAAGTTTGTAATAAATTTTTAATATCAATTTCATTTTCAAAATTTCAACCCTTTATTCACTTTTTCACAAATTTTAGATCATTTTTTGTTTATAAATTATTTTGATTTTAAACATTCATAAAACTTACTAAATTTTTAATATTTACAAATTTGATATAAAACCATCATGGTCAAGGTCAAAAAGCCATTATTTTAGTGTTCTGTTCATGAATGGTAAGAGCAATTCTGATGTGGTTTTACAGGAATCATGTTACTATATTGTAGAATATTTGTTCTTAATGCCTGAGTCCTAACCTTTTGCAACAGTCTGTAATGGCTTTGGAACCATAATTCTGAGATATTGCATAGTTTGAGTAGCTGGTTCCATCCCCCTGCCATTGATCACGTGACTCTCCCCTTAGCTTGTGAAATGTATATAAAGGCTGCAGGACCTGTTTCATTTGTGATTGCAACAGCCAGCAGTCAAAATCTAAATGTCAGTAGTGTACGAATCATCAAGATGGATTATAAAACGTTCAAAGAAGTAAGAAAAAGGGCATATAAATTAGATTCTTTAGATCTTTTGGAATGATTTTACAGTTTGATGCCATCCGAATTCTGAGTAAGCATCCAATTCTAGCTATTATTGATATCAGCAATGCCATCAATAATTTTACGGTTCAGGAGAATGATTGGTGCACACATTATTGTTGTGATTATCGCCTGTACGCCTATTTTTTAGCTCGGGAATGTTTTACAGGACTTATTTCAATGTATCCTGAATGGAGAATTTATAGAGTACCAGTTCATTATTATGCTGTACATGATGACATCTACATCTATAATGAATTGGTACTCTATAAATTCTCCATTCGGGATACATTGAATCCTGTAAAACATCCCCGAGCTAAAAAATAGGCGTACAGGCGATAATCACAACAATAATGTGCACCAATCTTGAACCGTAAATTTATTGATGGCATTGCTGATATCAATAATAGCTAGAATTGGATGCTTACTCAGAATTTGGATGGCATCAAACTGTAAAAGATTGGTCATAAATTCCAAAAGATCTAAGAATCTAATTTATATGCCCTTTTTCTTACTTCTTTGAACGTTTTATAATCCATCTTGATGATTCGTACAGATGTACCATTTAGATTTTGACTGCTGGCTGTTGCAATGACAAATGAAACAGGTCCTGCAGCCTTTATATATATTTCACAAGCTAAGGGGAGAGTCACGTGACTTGATCAAGTGGCAGGGGGATGGAACCAGCTACTCAAACTATGCAAATTTATGGTTCCAAAGCAAAAACGATCGTCTAGCAAAAACTATCAAGGTTAGGACTCAGGCATTATGAACAAATATTCTACAATATAGTAACATGATTCCTGTAAAACCGCGTCAGAATTGGTCTTACCATTCATGAATAGAACACTAAAATAATGGCTTTTTGACCTTAATGATGGTTTTATATCAAAATTTTTTAAATGTATTGGTTTTATCTATATCTATATTTCCGAAAGTTTGTGTGTGTCCTCCTATGCACGGCCACAATTTACATCCAAATTTCACCAAATTCAGTAGGAATACTTCTAATACAAAACCTAGGTCAACTGTGAAAAAATTTTCGATGTAGATTTCATGAATGAACAAAATGAACTAACAAAAAAGAATCCAAGCGCGCCCCAAATCACGGGTGCATTCTAGTGTTTATTTTTTATCAAATTATTCATAAAACCTTCGATTATGCCTTTTCTTAATAAATTTTATTTAAAAATTTTTATTACGTTATTTTTACAATGCAATATATTACTTTCATATCCCCCTCCATCAATATCCATTTATTTATCCAAAAACAAAGTCATAAAACAATAATAAATCAACTTCCACATTAAAGAGATCAAATTGTTTGTGCAAACAAAACTTTCCGTTCTCAATAAATTAAATTAACTTAAAAAACTGACTGAAATTAACCATAAATTAATACAACTTTAATAAAATTATAATTTTGGTAAACTCGCATAAATAATGCAATATTTTACTTAAAAAACAAATTAAACACAAAACATATGAACGCTAAAAAGTCAACAAATCAAACATAAAACCAAACACATAACTTTATTAAATGAAAAAGTATATTATTTTAATATAAAATATTAACTTCAACATTCACACACAAGAATCTGCAACACTTAACTCAACCACAACTTCATCTCCCACTTTCTCCTCCAAACACTTGCTCGAATTGCTCGTCCACCTTCGAACAGTAGAAATCCCAGGCAATGGATATTTCAACTTTTCTCTCACAAACTGATAAGTCTTCAACCCAAAAGCACTTACAGACAAAGCTTTAACAATATCATCCTTCTGCCACTGAACCATCCGCTGACCCGTCTTCCTCATATACCGAATCTGCGCTGGCGAAAACATCTCCTTCAACACTCTTGAGTTAATCTCAGCTTCCTTTTGCCTTTTCAGGTCTCTAACCACATCAATCCACTTAATTCTCCATTTATTTGAATCTTCCCTCAGTCGCTTGATTTGCATCTGACTTGTCTCGAGTTTTCGATGCGCGACTTTCACTTCTCTCTCGAGCCAAGCGTTCTTTTTCCTCAACTGTCTTAAGTCTTCCTCCAAACTAATTGGAGGAATAATGACTATACTGTCACTTGTAACTTCTATATTATTGTCTGTTTGAGCGTTAGGTGTTTGTGCGGAGTCGTCAATGTGTTTGCAATTTGTTGGACAAACAGGATTTGTCGTTTCCGTTAAACCGTTAATCACATTTTTCGGTAAAATAATTGCATTTGTACTAGCATTACTCAAAGAATGCTCTGAAAGTTGGTTTTGAGTTGGAAAATTTTTTGGAATTTGCTCTGAAGTGTTGCAAATTTGATAATTGAGCGGATAATTATGGTCTTCTCGAATACCTCCAACAAGATGGCTTGCATCTAGGTTAAAAAAAAATTATTACCATTATATACTTTTTAAAAAACTTTTTACAATCAAAGAACCTTCTTCAGTTTCCAGTTTATCTAGTTCATTAAGTCTTGCAAGTGCATTTTTTCGAATACTTCTTTTGCTGCATCTCTCAGTTCTTGGGTTTTCTTTTGGATCTAAATCTTTTTTGAGGTTGAGGTTCAGTGTGGGTGTGGCAGTTGGTAGAAGGATTGGTTTGAAGTTTCCAAGCTTCCATTGCATTAAATTGGCGAAGCAGTCTTCTGAAAAATGGCGCGAACAAACTCTTGCCACTTCAACATCGATCAAGTCCTTTCGTTTGCACGCTTCCGTCCAAATTTTGCGTTGTCTGATCGTTCTAGGGAACTTAAAAAATGACAGTTTTTCCGGTGTTGGGGTTTTATCGTTGTTTTTGCAGTAAAATACGGCGCACGAAGGCATTTTGTGGCGTTTGTATAGGAGAGGAAGCAGTGATGGCGGCTTGTGACGTCACAATAATGTTGCGATGGCGGTTTGTGACGTTTCTTTGTTTTTGTTTTGTATTTGTTTAATTTATTAATTATTATAAGTAATTTTTAGGTTTGGTATTAAAAGAAATATTAATTTATATTTAAAAAGAGAATAGAAATTAGTTTATATTTTCCATTTCGCCTCTTAGTTCCATCTCTCACTTTAACCGTTTCAGGTTTTAGCGAGGTTTTAGCAGAGCACAGGCAGAGGAGTGCCATTAAATGGTCACAGCTTCCGTACATTTGTGTTTCCTTTATATACAATCAGAGTTCAGCACAATCGAAAAAATAATAATGGCCGAAAGTGACGGTAAAGTGCTCGTAAACGAGGAGGAAAGAAACGAGGATTTAATATCATACGGACCATCAACAGGCGCTAAAACTAAAAAAACACTTTGTGAGAACAGCATTGTTGTAAAAATCGAAGACATCAGTATCAACAGAAAATTCACTGACCGGTTTCGGCTGACAGATGACGTATGTACAGAAGAAATGCTAATGCACGATGAGAAAGACGATGATGATGATGCATGTCACTGCCCGCATGTACGAAACCTCAAATTCCTTCACTTCCAAACAATAGAATACCCTAACCTCACTTAATTAAAAAAAAAAATTATTTCAATATTCAAATCTAAAAATATCAAGAGAAAATATCAATTTTTTATTTTTCTTATGATTATAGTCATTATCTAAAGACAGTGATTCACTTATTCAAGATATCAATTTCTCCTCAAGTCAACATGACTCAACTAAATGGTAAGTTGAAAAAACAAAAGATTATCGATCTTAGTTTTATTTTTTTTTACAGTTGGTGGTTTCATCCAAAAGTAACAGAAAATTGGAGGACAGTTTTATCAGCAGTTGCTTTGTTTTTAATAGGAACTGGTAAATGAACTTAAATGAGATAAATGAGCTATAAGGAATTTATGTCAAGGTTTATTTATTTTTTTATTTTTATTTCCTTTTAGCTTTATTAATAGCAGGGATAGTGGTAGAGATAATTCCACAGCCTGGTCTGCAGGGATTTGTATTTCTAATTGCTGGAGGAATTTGTTTCATACCAGGAGCATATCATATTTTCTACATTTATTGTGCGATTAAAGGAAAGAGAGGATATGATTTTTATCATCTACCATTATTTAATTGATTAAGAAAACGCTTGCATCGAGTACGAAGAACATTTGTTATGTCCATGTGTGATCGTGTATGCTCGGGTGTGTTTATATTATTTTTTTCTAGTAGGAAAGTAAAAAGTTATATAAATATGCTTATTGATATTGCAGTCGAACCTCGTTATAATGAATTTGCAAAATAATTTCAGTGAAATGGATTTTGTTTTTGCGGTATCTTACAGCATGTGATGGAAATGTTATTTAAACGAAATAATTTAAGTAAAACTAACATTTATTGATCTAAAAGTCAAGTAATTGACTAAAACAATTTGTCGTTAGTTACTTTTCGGATATTTCTTTCGGGGTAAAAAAGTGAATTTGGACGCAAAAACCTCGTTATAACGAAATTTTTTTAAATAAACAGTTTGTAATAGGCGAGTTTTCACACCGAGTTTTGTTGTAACAAAGTTTTTAACATGGATGTCTATGGGGGGAAAAATCAGGGATTTTAGATATCATTTTGTTATAATGAGGATTTTGTTTGTTATAGCGGGGTTTGACTGTAAAACATGCTATTTGTCTACAATTATCATACAAAATAGATACCATATGGTATTATATATACTTAACACAAATAATTGTTACTACACATCGTCTAATAGCCTTGTGAACTATTTTTTTTTATATCACTGAGAACTATGATATTTCCGATGGGAAATGGGAAAAATGATAATCCGCGAGTGTCCCTGAGTATACATGTGATTTCGTCATAGCCAAATGTTTATGCGCTTTTGCAATAATGGCCAAAAAGTAAAATGCAGCTACATCTGTAAAATAGACAAATTACAACAAGCTTTAGAAGTTTGGTGCAAGTGTAATTGTCACACTTATTCATGCCTTAATCTCGTGCCGTGATATCAATGTCATAATCAACGATTGATCTTTACTAGTCAAGAAGTATTTTGTCTTATCTCACATTAAAAAAAGACAAATTTCTCAGTTTTGGATGACAAAGCATTTCTTTTTTTTAGTATTTTTACATATTCCAGAGAATTAAAAGACTAAACAATGCCACTTTTGTATTTATTTTTATCTTGTTTCAATAATAAATGTATTTTTCACACTTTTTAAATGACAAAGCAACTAGTTTTGTTGAAAATGCAATTGAATCTGCTTTAATAAAGTACAAATGTAATCAAATACAATTCTGTTCAACAACTTGCATATTAAAATGAGATTTATAAAACACTGTTTCAATAATTTCTTTGAAAAAATAATTATTTTCTATCAAATTATCTCTTAAACATCCACAATATGACTGACAAAAGAACTATTATACCAAGAAAATCCCAACACAAATTGTAGTTTCCAGTTACACTCCATAATCCACCTGAAAATAACAAAAAATACAAAAACAAATATTAATTTACAATAAAAATATTTGAAAAAATTCATTACCTATGATAGGTCCTTCTAAAAACAGACTTAAGCCTGTTATTGACTGTTGAATTGCATTGGCTGAATGTCCCTTGCTTGGGTAATAGTCATATACCAAGAGGTATGTCAACACTAAACCAGTTCCAGTTACAATTCCATACATGACAGAAGATAGTATGAGTGAGAAGAGTGTTGTAGTCCATTGGAAAAAGACTGTTATCCATGCAGTTACTATTAAACTCACTAAGTAAAAGGTAGTTTTGCTTGAAGGAAACCAGTCCAACAAGAATCCTGATAAACCCCTGCTTATGACATCACCAAATATCAATACTGAAAGCAGTAGAGCACTTTGGTCTTGTGAAATTGGTTCCGTTGCTTCTTCTTCGATAAAGTCTGGTATTATGACTAGAACTGCAACATTATTGATGAAGAATGCAATTCTGTTTCCCAAGAGTAGTAGGAAGACATTTTCTTTCAGAAGTGGCAAATCATTTTTTAGTTTTGTAAAGAAATTTGGTTTTTCTTTTGTAATCTCAGTGTTTAACAATTTGCACGGCTCGCTGTCTTCTTCGGTCCAAGTTGGTTGTCTGATCAGTAATGCAACAACACAAACCTCCAACATTAAACCTCCCCAGAGGAGTAAAGCTCCTTGCAGACCATAGACATCCATGAAGTATTGCAATATAACAGGCATTAATGCAATAATAGTCCCTGATAGACATAGCATCAAGCCCATGGCAGTAGACCGCTTTGTTGTGAAGTATGAACCAATGATGACAACACATGGTGCATGGATTAAACCAGTGCCAATACCTACAATGAGTATTAAAACTTTAATACAATAGTAAGATGTATAAATGGTGTCTGTAATGTTTGAATGTCCATTTGACTTTTAACATGAAAGTGATAAGAAGACATCAAAGAAGGTGAAACTAAAACTTTGCACTGTAAGTGGATTTTGTAAAACTCTCTCTTTTGTGTGATGTGTTGCAATACAAATGTGCATTGCCAAATGTGGGCTCTCACTGCAAGAGATTGATGTTATACATCAATGATACTATGAGCAATTCTTGCTATGAGTCATACTTCCAGGTATTTATTAACTTCTGGTATAATTATAATGTTAACTAATGGAAAATTTATTTTAAAAAATTAACAAGGAGAAATCCCAATTTTAAAATTTATATAACAAAAATAAGTTTTGATTTTGTATGAAAATAAATATAATAATTACCTGTAATGCCACCAAATGTTAATATAAGTAGAGCAATATCATCAACTAATGAACAAAGTATTAATCCCAGAGCAGCTATAATTCCACCCACAAAAACAGTTAATTTATAAGAATAACATTCAGCAATGTTTACACTTATAACTCCTAAAATTAAAAAAAAAGATTTAAGATATATTCCAGTAAACATCCAATTAGAAAATAATTTACTACCTACCAATTAAAAACATAATTCCTCTCACTATAGTTGTCATGGTAGCCACTAACTCTTTACTCGCATCAGGATATTTGTTTAAAACTGTGACATAAATAAGTCCGGCTGATTTGATGACGCTGGAAACGAAACCGATGCTAATTGCTGAGCATAATACAATAACCCAGCCGTAACCGCCATTTGGAGGTTCTTTTTTACGTGTGTTTTGTGCACTTTCCATTGTATGACTGATTTGATGGAAAAATTCACTTCTGAGTGTTAGCAAAGATCAACAGCAGCTGTTCGGTAATAATCGTTTAACCCAATTAATTTTGTGGTATTTTAACGACTTGTTTCCAAGGGGAAGTTTTTAAAATTGCATTAAATTCGAATTTTCTGTAATTATAAAGACTTGTTTCGAAATAAAATGATGTTCAAAGTTCGGATGGAAATTAAATTTATATTTTATCTTGTTGTTTATCAGAAAATATTTGTAAATAAAATTTGGTAATGGAATGGGTGTTTTTCCATTCATTTTTGGTGAAAATAAAATTCTTTTATTAAATTTTTTTTAAATTTTTATTTTGTGTGAAAAAGAGTAAAGAAAAATGGTATTTGGTTTATCAATAATTTGTTTATTTTTGTTTTAGGAATTAATTTTCATTACAATAAATATTAAACTGTAAATAACTCAAAATTATTGAAAGGAGTTTCAAGGCAGCCAAGCTGTAGCCAAAGCCGTAGCCAAGCAGACTACGAGAAACTAAGACGCATGCGCAGTTGTGAGATCGTTTCCATCATGGCGTCTGTCTTGTTCGTATCTCCGCCGCTGATCCGCAAACTTACAGTGTTTCCGACCCGTGTATCAGAATTTAGATAATGGACATGAATTTAACTCAAAATAAGATGTGAATTGTGAAAACTTCAAATTTTAATCATAAAATGGCGGTTGCGATGCGTCGGAGGCTTTTAATAAGAGGCATTTAATAGCGTTAGTATGACTTAAGAATTCTTTTTGCTTTACGAAACTGATTTTGATATAATTATTTATAGATTCGATGTTAGCGATCGCGAATTATGAATGACCTGAACAACAACGAATGTAACCGTATGTAATGCAATGGCGATGGTGTTGGTGGCGTTGGTTTCATCTGAAAATCTCCTTGGGTAAATGAATTCAACACGACTTAGACAAACGACGAAAATAAGGTCTGTAAATGTTTTTTTTAAATTATAAATATAATTTGTGGAGGATATTTTACTATATCTTCATTTACTTGTTGGTCCAAACACAGAAATGATAAAATTTATCACTTTTTATACCCAAAATGGGCTGAAAATGAAAAATACGATTTATAAAAAAGTATTACAGTATTATTACTATGGTAGCTTTTTATTCCGATAAAAATATAAAACGGATGAAATTCGATTCAGTAACAATTTTTGAATCAATTATTATTGCCATTTCATTTTTAAAAGGTGTAATTTTAATTTTAAAAAAATTCATTTGCAAAAATAATTCCAACAGTCCTGATGATTCAGTTATTCATGTTGAAGCTGTATTTTCATAACTACTCAGTCTTTATATAGTTCATTATAAACTAAACAAGTTAAACCTTGAAAAGGTTATGAGGCTGATCTGTATTTGATTAATGGAGTTTTCCAGGAGGTTAGAAAGTGTTAATAAACAAATTAATAACAAATTTGTTAAGAACAATCCTCCACATCAGGAGGATGCATCAGCTAGTAATGTTCTTCCACTTCCTATGAGGTTTATCATGTATCTCTATGGGAAAAGAGAACAGTCAGATAGGAACACTACTATCCACTCCTAACTGATTTCTATATTACCAAGCACTTCAGTGCAAAGTAAAGCTTACGAGGCCTAAAGGCCTCGTGAGAAAAATGTAGGAGAAAATTTAGGTATTTTGGGTCTTGAGTGAAGAGTTTTCCTGGCATGCCAGTTAGTATTTTTTCATTGAATGAGTGGATAATTTGTCTCAGTATAAATTTTTCTGAAAAAGCTTTTGTGACTTAATCCTCTAACTTCCAAAAAGCAGTTTGTAAATATTCTAATACTCTTGTGTGTTCATTACAACACGAACTATTAATTAACGAAACATACTTTACACAAAATTTTTATAATGCCACATATTTTAAAATTACATTATCAAAATACATCCTGCTAGATGTACTTAAATGCCAAATAAATTGCATAAACTTCTGCCGAAAACACTTGCAATCAAAGTTTCCATCACGGTGGTTTCCACAAATAACTGAACACCAGAGCCATCTTTCGAGGTACAGAGAGAAACATCTATCAGGTATCACATGCACAGCTGTTCGTCACATGAAAAAATTTTTGTAATTAAGTTCAACATTTTTATGTCTTTGCAACACCTCACAATAAAAAACTTAAAACAACTTAAATTATACAATAATTGACGTCACAAGCCGCATAAAATTAATTCGTGAGAATGCACTACCTGATAGATGTTTCTCAACTCGACAGACAGCAGACATTCTGGCACTGTTTCAAGACCAAATACATTTACAATGCACAAAGTCTCATTGGCAACAGTTCAATGTCAGTCACTTGCTTTTCTCATGGTTTTGGTGACTTAATCGCTTTGGTAATCCTTTTATGGAACCATAATGATTATATTATATGATTATATTTTGGGTTCAAAGAATTAATGGATTTAATAGTTATCTATGTCACATTTGTATGGAAGTCCATAGGTACTTTTTCAGTACATTTCCACGCTAGTGAAATTTCATATCAGTTCTGAGCTGATAACCTGATAATTTGGACATGGGATACCAGAAGAGACAATTCCCTGATGGTGGGTATGGATGGGTTGTTGCTGTCAGTTCTGCTTGCATTGTTGGATTGACTTCAAGCATAAACAAATGTATTGGACAGATTTATGCGAATATGGTGGAGAATACCAGTTATTCGAGAGGGCAAATAGCTACTGTTATGATTTTACCTGGAGTTTTGTGTTATGTTTTGGGTATGTATGCGTTTTGGAGGTTGTGAGGGAAAGTGAATGAAATTTTGTTTTTTTTAGCTACACTTTCGAACAAATTAGGTGAATTGTATTCGTTCAGAGTGACGATTTTTGTTGGATCCTTCTTGGTTGCTTTGGGGTTGTGTTTGAGTTCGTTTGTGACGGAGAGTTTTGGATTGTTTGTGGCGACATTTTTGGTTATAGGTAAGAGATTTTTTATCTAAAGCCTGTTTTATAGTTTAGCAAAAATGAATTGAAACAAATTTACAGTATATAAAGTTGTGATAAAGTTGTTAAATGGTAATTAGTTATCACAATCAGCTGTTTATATAATCTATATAAATATTTAATTGCTGCAATGCAGTTAAGCCACAATGAGAACTTGATAAAGCTGAATAAGAAAAAAAAATAGTAGAGTATATTTTTTAAATAACGGAAACCAAAAAAAAAATAATCAAGGCCACGCACAGCTAAAACCAACAAGAGAAAAAGAAAAACCGTGATCCCAAAACCATCGGAGGTACCAAGCTCTCGTTTAGCGTCAAATTATGCGCAGTTGTGAAGCAGGCTTTTGAAATTCCACAATTATTATCGTAAATATAACAACACGAATGGTTTGTGTTGATTTTCAGGAATCGGCATGGGTTTTGCGGTAACTCCATGCGTTTCGGTGACCGGTTTGTACTTCAAGAAAAAAAGACCAATTGCAATGGGAATCATGACATCAGAAGCAGCACTCCCAAACATCATTTTACCAATAGTAGTCCAATACTTCCTTGACGAATTCCACTTACGCGGAACCCTGCTCCTATGGGCCGGCTTAGTTTTCCACGCTTGTATTGGCGCAATGCTAATTCGACAACCAACCTGGGCCTTGCAACCCCAAACAACAAAAGAAACCAAACAAGACCAACAAACATCCATCAAACCCAAACCTTCTGGAATCTTCTTCACACTGAAACTCATACTAATCCAACTTATCCGCGACTGCCGGCTCTTCCATGATTGCACTTTCCTCTTATTACTCTGCAACAGAGTTCTTTTCTTCTTCCTGTTTATCTGCCTAAGTCTCATTCTTCCTCCATTTGCAATGGAACAAATAGAAGGCATAAGCACAACTCAGTCTGCTTTTCTCCTCTCAATCATCAACTTCAGTGATATAATCCTTCGCTTACTTGGAGGTTGGATTAACAATTACATCCCTAATAGAACTCCAGCTTATTTGATCTCTTTGTTTTGTTTGGGTGTCACCATGTTGATGTTTCAGTTCACTCACACTTATCCAGCCATATTTGCTGTGTGTGTTCTGTATGGAGTTTTTAGTGGTTATGCCTTTGTCACCTACTTTCTTGTGATGTTTGATACTTTTGGACCAGAGCTGTCTCCAGGAGCTGTTGCTTTGCATTTTGAGGTCAAAGGGTTCTGTTTGGTGGCTACTGGACCTTTGATGGGTAGGTGTACATTCTGTTTCCTGTTCATGCTGCAGTTTTGGGTCTAGATTTGTGTTGATGCTTGAATTGATGATTTTCTTAAATTCGACAACCAAGGAGTCAGAATCTGCTATTGCTTTTTATAATTTAAATAAGAACAACCCATTTTTGGACCTATTTTGTGTTAGAGTGGGGACGCCATTTTGAATTATAAAATTAGTCGTAAGGGAGCATCCATAAATTACCGTATTTCTTTAATTAAAGGCCGTGACCTCTATTTCACTTTACGTAAAATAGGGTGCGGTAAGAACAAAGGATTCCTTTGTTTAAACGCGGCCTCTATTCAAGGGTGTCCTATGTTCGAGGGCTTTTAATTAAAGAAGAACGGTATGTCACGCTGCCCGAGCAAAAGATGGCTCGGTTGTGTAACGTAATTTTATGGACGCTTTCTAATTTAAAGAAGCATTTGAACTGAGGAATACCGTGAACACTAAACAGGGTCTAAGTTTGTTCCATGCAGAGCAAAAATAGACTCGGAGCTATTTTCGCCTATGACCTCGCAAAAATTCCAATTCATACATGCTCAGACTTTCAGATTTATAAAAAGATCCACAGCATGAACAGGAAATTACTCTCAAGTTAGAAAGTAATAGATCTTTTCTATTTAAGCATTGGTTCGTGATATGACAGGAAGTTATGCACACTGTTTCACACTTCTTGCTGTTGGCATGGTGATCACAGTTGTACTTTGGCTCTGCAAACCAAAGGTTCTAGACTGCAAAAAAGATGAACAAAGTGATGAACAAAGTGATGAACAAAGTGTAGCATAAATTTAATTTTGTACTAATTTGTATTTAGTTATATAAATTTTGATAACTGTTGATCTACAAGTTAATGACTTGAAAGAGATAAACAGGAATTTCTGGAAATATAATTGGCTCAATGCCAACAAGAGTAAC
>JAQIXT010001854.1:0-13263 GCA_034700445.1 Stenotaenia linearis
TCCTTTGAATTTTCTAAATTTCCTTTGAATTTTCTAAATTTCCTTTGAATTTTCTAAATTTCCTTTGAATTTTCTAAATTTCCTTTGAATTTTCTAATTCCCTTTACATTTTCTTCGAATTTTCTAAACCTGAAATTTTAAATATTTTGAATAAATTTTTAAACATTTTCATAAATTCTTGGACATCTTGAATAAATTCCCACCATTTTGAATGAATTTTCACCCACCTTCAATATATTTTATTACCATAAATATTCACCACATCAACCCACCTCCCTACACCTCCCTACAAAAACCCCATTTACTTTAACGCAACCCGGAATAAATCTCATATTTCAACTACTCCAAGCATTTAAACTTTAAACTCAGCTTTCATTGCGCCCATGTGACGGAAGTGACCGCAACATACGACCAACAGCAGCTGTGTAACTCGGCTTATAACTTATTAAATTCCTTTAACAAGTCGCCAACAAAAGCACCCCCTTGTGCTTTCCTGCACAGCTTTAAAAATTGAAAAACATTGCTATTTTTGCAGCAAAAGAAATAAATATTTAATAAGTTACAGCAACCGGCAAACAATTCATAAAAAACGAATATCATAAATTCGAAACAAATTAACTTGTCAGAAAAAGTTGCCTTTATTTACACATCACGTGACACTTTGTTGGCGTCCTCGAGAGTTCAATTACTGCGCTTAATGGGCACTTCATTTATAAAAGTCGTGTACGAACCTCGGTAGATTAATATGCTTTTTATTGTAATGTCTGTTCAATAAGGTTATCAACAAAGACCATCGGGTTTTGTTATTATCTGAATATTTTTAGTGTTGGAAAAACATGTTGACGATGTCATGTGAGCAACAAAATCAGGTCGATTTGGTAGTTAAAGGAACAGTTTTGAGATAGTTTGGAAGTTGTAAACAAATTTAGTGTGAAATGATTTTAGTGTTTTGATGGACGTTTTTGACATGTTGGAATATTTTTATTTTAATATGCAGTTCTGAGGAAAATTGGAATACATTTTTTAAATGTATCTGGAATGTTTTATATTCAAATAGTGTATTTTATTGATTTATAAGTAGTGACCGTGCTAAATAAATCAAGTTTTTTGACGGATGTACAGTTGTGGAATATTTCCAATATTTCATAATTATATTTCAATATTTCAATATTTTATATTTTTGAAATTAAACTGTAGAAAATTTAGCTTTTGTAAAGAAAATTGTAGAAACTCGGTAAAAAAAATCTATAGAAATCGTTCAAAAAATTTAGAATAACGAAAACTCGGTATAACGAACTGATTTTTGATTCCAAACATTTCATTATAACGGGGTTCGACTGTATTAAAAAATCCTACAAATTGAGTTCCCTTGACCCTTGTGCAACTCCCCCTGCTCTCTCGTCAAGCCTGAATATAATTTACAGATAACAAATTGTTTAAAAATTTATAAAATTCCACGTTAATTACAAATCAAATAGAAATTTATTCGAAAACTATTTCTGAAAATCCCAGATTGTTACCCACAGGTATAACAACATGAAGTGATCCACGTCCAACTGCTGTTTACACAGAACAGAACCTCTCTCCACTTACAAGTCCTTAAGATTCTCGCTCAACTGTTTACCAATACGCCAAGATCTGCACCGGCGTTGGCCTCAGGCAGACTCGCACTGGTCACTTCAACGCAATGCACCCTAAACCCTGTTCGTCAAGGCATTGTTTGTTCTGTGGCGGTTGCCCGCAAGGGTTTCTCTTACCATTCGAAGACAAGGGTTAAGCCAGACGGTTGAGCACCATCCATTTTCAGGGCTAGTTGCTGTTTTCATCAAAATTGTTTGGTCAAAGTGGTCCACATTACCGCAGAGGATAATGAGGGAGTGGACGATAAAAAGAGAATTGTATTGTGGGCGTGCCATCCACAATCACCTACTGACAACCTTGATTTAAACCCCTTCCAAAGAATTAGAAATACACTCAAACTTAGCCTAACCATAACTACATTGGAGACAAGTGGAGCAGTCGCTCCAGGTCTGACCAAGCGAGACCAAACTAAGAAGGGAGACTCGAGTTGGACAGAAAAGATTAATTATTTAACTATTTTTATAAGGGTTGGTCCAGATCTCGCAGAAAAGAGAGTTGAAATTGACTGAGTAAGTTAAAGGAGTCCACAAAACACCACAAAAAGTCGGAAAGAAAGCTTTAAAAGACCCAAAAAAAAGGCTTAAAAAGGGACCAAAGGTCTTTTTTGCTCCAAAAAAAATGAAAAAGAAATTATGCATTACAAAATTTGTGTTATTGATTGCCTTGGTGAAAATTAGTTACCGGTTTAAATAATGATTCTGGGGGATAATTAATGTATCGTAATAACACGGTTTAATTCTCCATGGATGACATTGCAGGATTTTGCAGTAAACATTCAGTAGAAATTGCAAAAAAAAAAAAAAAAAAAAAAAAAACTGCATAAATTTAAAAAAAATTGTAAAAATTCAACAAAAACTGAAAAATTCAGTAAAAATTGCACAATTTCGTCGGAAATTGCGAAATTCAAAAGTTAGATAAAAGTCACTTTCAAACTTATAAATCTTAACATAACTCGAGTTCTCAAACATATATTTTGACGGCTTACATTTTGATAACAACACCATACTTCCAAATTATCCCCTATTCATTTAATTCTTTAACCATACCTCCTATTTTGATTTGAGCAGTCGCGTGAATAGTTTCCACATTATTCTTCGCCACACATTGATACATCCCCATATCCTCGCGGCGCAACCGTAGAATCTGCACTATCTCCGACGACACGCTACGCAAATGCGTGCTCTCAATCGTTAATGCGTCTTTGAGCCACCGTACAGAGGCGATTGGAAAACCGGAAGTGATGCACCGCAACGTCGCACTTCGACCCAAATCGACCACCTGTTGAACGGGGTCCACTCGAGCTGCCAACGGAGCTGAAAAATGACAAAACAATCAATTGTAAAAGGTTAACCTTCCAAACTATTGTATCGCGGGAGAATCGAAATCTCGTATCATCGATCAATGACGTCATAAATTGGAGTGCAGTCGATGACCTTTTGCCCCCAATCACTCTTGTCGATTTCAATCAAGAGGAAAACTCGCTCTGGGCTTCGTGGGATACCAAATTACGTTGGGTACAGTAATCAATTATTTGTTTCTGACCAGTCAGTGAATGGAAGTGAATTTAAAAAATAACTGGTTTATTGGATTCATCTCAATTAGGAGGTCAGTTGTAAAACTATTATCCAACTTAATGTGTTAATTTAGTTGTTTCGAAGTTTTGTGCCAATTTCGAGCGGGTTAATTAGGTATTTCCGGTTTGATTAGGATCACGAAGATTTATTGGCGTGATGTACATACGTAGGACTAGGTGTTCAGGTAATTTCAAGACCATAATTAAACCGGAAGTGCCAAATTAGCCCGCTCTAAATTGCTTTGAATTTGAAAGAGGCCAGTTTGGAGCGTGTTAATTGGTACTTCCGGTTTGCTTAGAACCTTGAAATTTTGTGAACTCAGGTAAGCACTTCTGTAGACCATGTTCACAAAATTTCATAATCCTATCCAACCCGGAAATGCCGAAATAAACAGCTCCTAATAGCACTTCGACAAATCAAAAAAGCCATTACTCGTCAAATGTGCAATTTGGAGCGGGTTATTCCGGCACTTCCGGTTAGATTATGAACACCAAACTATAAGAGCCCGTAAACCAAAGGGTGTATACCATGTCCATAAACTTTCATGATCCTACTTAAACCGGAAATGCCGAAAAAACCCGCTCCAAATGGAACATTAATAACTGTCACCTCTATAAAACGTCTAATACGCAATTTGGAGCGCGTAATTCGGCACTTCCGGTTCGACTAAAACCATCAAACTATCAGAACCCAACAACCACCAGTTATAGACCACGTCCATAAAATTTCACGATCCTCCTTACACCGGAAGTGTCATTTTAAGCCGCTCCAAATTGCACTATCGAGTGAAAAAACGCGGTAAATAAACGAAATGTTAGCGAGGTGCACAAAGTGTGGAAATCGTTGACAGTAAAAGGAGCCATCGTTTGAGGAGAGAGGAATGTTGTTTCTTATTCTTGCACAGCCGTGCCTCTAGGGATAACGGTTCTATTAGATTTGCTCTCGACTGTTTACTATTACACATTTATTAGTATTCTGCTACCACTCTCGTTCACCATTTCCCGGAACCTAAGGAGGTTCCATCAGTTTTAATACGAAGACACTCTTCTCATCTTTCTGGACTCGAGTTCCTTTTATCACAATTCAACGCTCGCTCTTTCATACCGTTTTTTTTAATTAGCTCGGTGGCACTAGGGTCGCGCGCAAAAAATGTAGTCCAACAACTCATGTCGTTCAAACCCTGATGCAGCGAAAAGTTTGTTGGAAAACTGGTAAAGGAATTTTTTTTAAAAGTGCGAAAGTTATGTTTTTAAGTGGAATGATTCGTGGCAAAACTTATTTGTGCTTTGCTGATTACTTTTTAAGGAAATTATAATTGTTTCATAAGGAATTTGTATTTCGTATACGACAAAGTGGCAAAATAATTTAACATTCGTTATGACGAATTATTTAATTTGTTGGAATGAAAGTTAATTTTAATCGAAATGTGTCACGAAATACGAATTTTATCGTTACTAATCTCGATAAATTCTCGAGTTTCATCGAGATATTTTATTTAGAAAGTGATAAAGTGTAAAAATGATAAAATACTTTCGTTTTGGTGAGAATTTCTTAATTTTGTTGCAACGAAATTTAATTTTAGAAGATTTATAATACGAAAATATTTTTTCGTTCGGTAAACATCCAATAAATATAATTAAATTTCAAAACGAAATTTTTATTTAAAAGTAACAAATGGACAAAATGATAAAACAACTTTCGTTGGAGCAAAAACTGTTCAATTTACCACAACGAAAGTAAATGTTAAACAAAAAAAAACAATTTTTCATTAAATATCTCCACAATGCGAAATTTTTATTACAAAAAGCAAAAACGAGGTTTCGTTATAAGCGAGTTTGTTATAACGAAATTCAACTCAACCAAACACCACCAATCCACCAAAAAGAAATTTAATCTCGTATCAAAACGTCACCAAACTTATTTATAAACTCAATAAATAACAAACAAAACTAACACCAAACCACAAACGAAAAATCCCACTTAAAACCAAACATAACCAACCAAAAATTGCCCAACTTCCAACAACGAATGTCAATTACTATTGCAGCGGAGCAATTTCGGTCGCACTCTCATCCGTAATAACCCTAATGCACAACAGCTTTTGTTCTACACCAATTTATTTACCTAAATCCAACTTACTTACAATGCGTGTCACAAGTTTAATTCCAGCAGCGAATGGATGAGTCGAGTTCAAATCCACTCATTAGTATATTAGCAATGCGTGTAATAACGAATCCGACGCGTCGACCCATTAACGCATTGTAGTGCGTCTCGTCGCGCATAACGCTATCCGTGTAACGGTTAATAACCCTTTTAATCCCATTAATCAACCATCTCTATCTCATTGCGCTAATGGAAACAGCCATCATCTATATTTATCGCTTATCAAGATAGATTATGTCTGTCGCTGTTGATACAATTCAAATTCATCAACTTCACTTTACTCTTGTAAAGCTTTACTCATCTGAGTTTTACGGACTTCGTTAATCACAATATACTATCTATAAAAGTTGCACATCTCGTTTAGTTTCTGATACTGTCGGGAAAATAAATGGATTTTAAATTTCTGGTTGAAAGTGTTTGGGTTCTTATTTCTTCGAATAATCATCGCGAGGTTTGTTTGTGAATCACGAAGTTTTTAATTTCGGTTTTGATTTACAAAAAGCTTGCTTTCAGAGATAATTGTCCATGAATCATCACGACTCGCATAAAAATAACAAAGAATAACTCATAAAATTTGTAATAAGACAAAGGTTATTTTTTCATCCATTTTGACTCTTCAGATGACTCTTTAGCTGATTTCAAAAATTTCAGCCAACATAAATACAACTTAGACAATAGGGACTATATGAACCCCATTTTGTGGCTAAGTTAGCATGGAATTGATGAGTAACTCATTTACTGCACAGTAAACAGGGCTCCAACCACTGTGCACTAATCGCAGCCTGATTGGTAATTGCAGCCCGTGTACTGCACGAGGAAATACACAAATTTAATTCACAAAAGTGAAACTGTGCAACTTGAATTACAAGTGCAATAAGAAATACAGCAAAGCCCAACAAATTTTTAAGCTAAACTGTTAACTGGCAGAAATTTTCTAAAACTTATAAATTTCTAATTTTGCAATCAAATATAATTAAATTTTGGAACAACATAATTTACTAAAATCTTCTAAGAAAAAAAAATTTAATTATCAAACTAGAAGAAAAATTGCGCAAATGAAATTGGGTTTGCAGTGCACATCATCAGTACTTAAGAGTTAACAACCAGAACTCATACAAATACCCTAAAGGTTTTTCATCCTCAAGAAGAAAATTCCTGCAGGATTATGCAGAAAATCCTTGCATAAATTATTCTGCAATAAAATCATAATCTTATTTGCAAGGCTCTGACTAGTAAATTGGATTTTACTTTTTACAGACCTTAAAAGGGTTTCATGGCTAAATTTAATTGAGAACACTGATCTATCAGCTGATTGTATTTGATCTGCACTTTTTCAATTCCTCTGTATCTACAGGGTGAATCTAAGTCTGGTCATCTTCAGCTGCCTTTAACTACGGTTTCAGATAGACCAATTATTGTAATCAGCTCAAGTAGAGAGTTTGATACAATCTTCTGGTGATCTCAAATTTCATAATTTCTACAATTAGCCTAATTTGATGGTGCTTGTACAACTTTCTAATTACAATTTCCACTCAATATTCTTTAATTTACAAGTTACAAAATAAATAACCTTAAAGATCAACTTCAAAGTCAAACTTGAGGTCACTTGAAGACTGACCTCATCAGAATAATTGATCTATGTGAGATTTGATGATGGCCAAACTTAATTCACTCCAATAACACTGGATTTGCACAGTTTTCCATCACCTAATTTAATCTTTGTTTGCTCAGTTCCTTTTAAATGAAAATTCCATTTTAGAATTTGTAAATAGTTTGGGGCCTAAATTTTCAACAGGTTTCACACATCACTTTCAGACAGCCACATTTCAAGGCCCAACAGCCATCACATCGATCGACTCCAAGTTGCCCACACTTGTTTCTTGCAACACGGACTCAAAATGGCTTACACTTCCACACAGTCTTAAAACTTTGTCCCATCATATTTGCCCTTTTTTGGGTATTTTAAGTGCAAACCCAGCTAAAAAAATCTACAAAATATCTATAGTTTCTTGGCCAATTTCAGTTTTCTTTTGAATTTTTTTAAAATTCAAAAAAAAAAAAAAAAAAATTTGCAGATTTTGAAGTAAAACTGTAGAAAATCAGTAAAAAATCTACAAAATGGCCAAAAAGCTGCAAAAAGAACTTGAAAAAAATGTCTGTAGATCTGAAGATAATCTTTAGATTTTCTTTTTTTTATAGCTGGGAAACTTAGTGGTATAAGTCATAAAAAATACTTACATTATCCTTTTTTAAAAAAAAAAAAATTTATCAAAACCAATACCAACCCCAAAACAAATTTCCAATACATTACAAACCCCAACCACATACCTGTAACTGTCACAGTAGTTTCCGCCTTCTCACTTCCGATGCTATTATTCACCAAACACGTATACAATCCGCTATCTTCAATCCTCCCGCTCTGCACCAGCAACGATCCGCCCAAATCCTTAATCCTCCCATCTTCTCTCACCAACATCAATTCACCATTCTTGCTCCTCCACAGCCAACTGCAACACAAACCGAAAATCAGAATTAACAAAATTACCTCCAAACCCCCCACTTTTGACGCAAATTAAACCAAACAAGTATCCGTTGCACATTTCAATCCGGATCAAAGGTCGCTTACCTGTACGACGGCGGCGGATGACCCTGAGCAGCGCAGGGAAGTATCACAGTTTCCCCTTGGCGGATTTGCAATACGAGTTTGGTGTCAGTGATGCGAGGCGGGACGCTGCCCTGAGGAGCTGCAGGTGCAAAAGACATCACCTTCAAAAATCGATCGACAACAAACAGAAATGGACAAAAGCGTTGAAGCTTCGGTTCGTGAGAAAACTCACACTTTAACGCATCTGCGACTGCAAACTCGCTTCGACGGGTCAAAGTGCGGCCGGAGTCTCTAATTAAGTGCAATAGCGGTGCAAATGAAATTCTTACCAGTCACTATTAATCGACCCGAAGTTGAACTCGATCTCGTCTCTTTGGTAAGTCGGTGATAAGTCCTGCACTTGAAGCTCGTCAAACCGTCGTTCATAGTGACATCTTTGATGTGAAGTTCCCCCGATGGTAATATCGTGAATTTATGACCTGTAGGTAGAAATAATAATAAAAAATCTTGAATTTCCACTCGTAATTCTTCTTCATTCGATATTTTTTTAAAATCTATGTCGTTTTTAACAAAAAATATTCGCCTCAAAGCGAGAAACGAATTTAACGAAATTTTCCTTACGTGTCATCACATTTATTTTGAACCTCGCTATAACGAATTTGTAACTAAAACCTCGCTATAACGAAAGAATTCTTATTAAAAAATGTATTAATGAAAATTCGTTATAACGAGTTTTATTTATTGGAGCCGTTTAATTCGTTATAGCGAGGTTCGGCTATGTGATGAAGAAATGAGGGACAACAAACCGTTAAATTGCATTAGACTTTGCCCAAATGTTCGAGTGGTTTAAAATGAAACTTCCGGTTGCCATTCTTTCATCGATTACAAGTCAACTACCTTTACTTTGTTAATAAAGTCTTTCTGATATAAATTTCGAAATTTTCTCAAGAATGAGCCAAAATTTGATAAGAAAATTTTTGAAAATTTAAATATTTCATACAAAACTCCAGAAATTGATTAGAAAGTTCGTAATTTCAATAAATTTCAGCAAGAAATTGAATTCTTGAATGTCAAGTCGTGATTTATATTCGATGTTCTACTTTAGAACAGTAATGGACGTTCCAGTGACCTTGAGCTCTCCAGTTCCAATATAACTCAAATATAATCCTCAGTCTCCCAAGATATTCATAAGTTTAATCTAAGCTGAAGAGCTATGTGTGCTGCAGGGAAGACAACTGTTCTTGCACTGGGAAGTGTAAGGGGCAAAATATTTGCGACTGTATATGGCTATAACTCATAAAATAGAAGATTTATGACAGAGAATCAACTTGATAGAAGATTTAAATTTGGAAATTTTATTTTACTATTTCAGAAGTTGTGTGTAAACAATTCCTGGAACCAAAGGGTTAAATATAAATAATTCAAATTTGGCGATGGAAAAATGTGTGAAAAAAGAAACTAGAATTTTTTAAAGTTATTGTTTCAACCGGAAGTGCCATTTTTACTCTTTTTTCTAGTAAAGATAATTCATTTAAAGCGGTTTTAAAAGTCACTTCCGGTTGAGTTAAAACCGTAAAACTTCAAAAATCCAGATGAACGTAGTTAGATAATAACCATAAATTGCCACACCGATAACCAAACCGGAAGTGCCATTTTAATCTGCTCCGAACAGCACTTTCATGAGAAGACATTTATCAAGCCAAATTGGAAAGCGTTTAAATACCATTTCCGGTTGAGTGAGAACCCTAAAATTTTGAGAATCCTCAGATACACAGTTCTAGACGATACCCATAAATTGCCAGAATCATAACCAAACCGGAAGTGCCATTTCCACGCCCTCCGAAAAGCAGAAAATCGTAAAAATCTAAATTAAACCTCGTTAGAACGAACCAAAATCACCTTTAACTCAACACAAAATTCGTTATATCGAGTTCAAGACACCAACTTACCATTTTCAATCGCCATTCCTGGTGCCACCCCATAAACCCCGTCGTGGAACCACGATGTAACACTGACGTAATCGGTAACGAAACTCGGTATGTGGCACCTTAGAACACCAGTATTCCCCGCTATAACGAATTCGTCGTAAACCTGAACTTCGTACAGCTGCATCACAACTATAAAAAAAAAAAAAAAAAAAAAAAAAAAAAAAAAAAAAAAAAATCCATATCAGAAATGAAAATAACAAAGATAATTAAATTCAAACTTCCGTAACGAAAGAATTGCGTGGCTGATGCTCGAATTCATCACGTTATCTAACATGTGCTACCTTCATCTATAATTCATTCCGTGTCAATGAATAACGGGCGCGACATTGTGAGGAGATAAAGAAAAGGAAAATAATCAATAGGAATTTAGCAGAGGAAATTATTGCCTTTCAAAATATTATCACTGAAGTCTGTGTAAACGTTGCCTGGATGCATTAATGGAGCTGTCAAATTCATTCTGAACGGATATTAAAGATTTTCTTGATTTTGGGGAATTTTTTTGTGGTTTATGGGAAAATTTTTTTGTGGATTTTTCGTATGAAATGATTGAAAAAAAATTTATTTTTATGAATTTTGTGGATTTTTAAGACTCGAAATGATTTTTTAAGAATTTCATACGTTTTATGTGATTTTCGTACGAAGACATTTGTCGTGAAATCGATTGCTCATGAATTTGTTACAAATTTCATACGATTTTTCACATTTCATCCGATTTTCGTACGAAAAGGACTTTTATATGACTTGTAAACGATTTCTCACGACTTTAATAAGAATTTCATACGATTACTCATGAATTTCACGTGAATTTCATATGATTTTTCGTTTGTAAAGAAGTTTTCATGAATTTCACGCGAATTGATTTTCCACGAATTTCATAGTAAAAAGAAAGTTTCATAAATTATAAATTTTTATAAATTTCTCAAAATTTTATGTGGAAAGAACTTTTTAAAACGATTTTCCTACGATTTTCACATGCAACAACTATTTTCACGAATTTCTTCCAATTTTCACGAATTTCTTCCAATTTCCACGAATTTCTTCCAATTTTCACGAATTTCTTCCAATTTTCGCGAATTTCTTCCAATTTCCACGAATTTCTTCCAATTTTCACGAATTTCTTCCAATTTTCACGAATTTCATGTTGATTTTTCCTCACAAAATCAAACATTTCAAACTACTTACGCACAAAAAAACAACAACAACAACAACAACAACAACAAAAATCTTTCAAACGAACATTTCCCCTTCCCCCGACACAACAAAACTCCCATTTCACCACCTCACCTCACCTCCTCACTACAAATAAACTTCATCTATATTTCAAACCCCTTGTAATTACATCCAAACTAAATCCCAACATCTCAGCTCAGTTCCAACACCACCACATGGGAAGAATAAATAAAATAAATAAATCAGCACGGCAAACAAGAAACAAGTTAGACTCGACTTTCTCTTAAAGCGCTCTAACTAAATTAACTTATTCAACTTAACAATTTAATTACTCGGAAACGGTGCTAATTCCATTGTAATCTTCACTGTCCAACAATGCACAACTACAAAAATCATCAACTCGGACCAATTAAGCAAAATTACATCGGAAACTTGTATTACACAAGCGTTTTCTTGAAAAATGACTTTTTTTTTCTTTTCTTGTGCACAAATGTGCAGCTAATTTCACTCGCTCCATCGGTGAATAGGGAAAACGTGTCTCGTGCAACATTCTAATTAAATTCCCCAAAAAAAAATTTTTAAAAAAATTTAAATTTAAAATTTTTTCTTTATTTTTTTCATTAGGAAAACCACAACTTAAAAGAGTGTGCATTATTTATATGTGCTGACATATATTTGAATATAATTATACTCTTCGAGGATAAATTCTCCTTACTTTATAATCCTCTTTAAAAAAATTTAAAAAAATTTAACATGTGCAGTTTATTTAATGAAATACAATGCAATTTTCAGTTGATGCTCCGCTGCGTTTCTTGGTTTCGGAAAAGCAGTGAAAAACTGGAAACTGCCAGGCGAGTGTATTCGATAAGCAAAGTTAATAACTATTATTCTTCGCAGAGACAAGATAGTTAATGAGACGTGGAGTTGGGGGAACCTGTGCCCTATTGCCCTCGAAGGAGTTAAAGCGGTTAATCCCTGAGAAGGCCGGTCTCCTGTCTACATTTTCTGTACACGGTTGGAAATGGGCAGTGCCTTGCATGACCCCTCGTCGCAGCCTAAGATTAGGACTGGCAGTGCCGTAACTATATTGAAGCCAACCGGAGTAGCCGCTCCAGGCTGAAGAAGAGAAAAAGATGGATGAAGCGAGTTGGGTAGAAAAGCCTAACTATTTAATTATGTTTAAGGTTAAAAAAAAAGCCTAGAAAAGGCCTTAAAATCCCTCAAACAACTTTTAAAAAGCCAAAAAAGGGCTTAAATAGGTCTTAAAAAGCCTAAAAAGGGCTAAAAGTGGTCTTAAAAAGCCTAAAAAGGGTTAAAAGAAGCCTTAAATTGCCCTTAAAAAGCATCAAAAAGACTCCACAGGCAAAGAAGAGAATAAAACACACAAAAAAAACTAAAAAAAAGCTTTTCCCCTCTAGACCTGACAAAACCTAGTTACAGTACTGAGACCCAATGTAGGCGAGGCCTTGGTATGCCTAATTAAGTTTACTTCACAAGTTGCACAGAAAATAGGTATATACCTTAGAGAGATAAGAAAAGAGCTTTAACAATGGTTTTTTAAATAAAACCTACAAGAATAAAACGAAACAAACACAAAGGTATGAATATCAATCAGATAACAACTTCTAAACATTTCTAACAGATCACAAAGCCAAATTTAAAACTAATTGCTGTAACAACCAATTTCCTTAATCTCCATAAAATCATTAAAAATAAATAAATAAATCCTCCTCTCATCCTTCCTCATCTCACTCGACTCGAAGAAAAAAAATCCTTTAACATAAAACTGCAACTCATAACACTTTTTCTTATTTATAGACGACACAAAAAACTATCTCATCCACCCAACTTTACGAGCACTTTTTCTCAAATACTAAATTTCTGCAAACCTGGGATCTGCTACTTCATTCCATCCAGGACCCCATGCCAAAAAAAAAAAAAAAAAAAAAAAAATGTAAACAAATTTTTGCTGTCTAAGCCAAAAAACATGAATAATGGATCAAATGTACCGAATCGATACTAACAACAACGTGCAATACTCCACCTTTATGCTAGGTTCACACTTACGTTCACACTTGATCGTAACGTAACTTAAGAGAGAGGTATGGTGCATTGTGGGATA
>JAQIXT010001855.1:0-13263 GCA_034700445.1 Stenotaenia linearis
CACAACTGGGGGGGGGGGAGAGGGGGGGGATCATTGTTTACAAATTCATTGTTTACCCGCTTATAGCGTCACTTTGATGCTATAAGCGGATTCGGTTGTAGCGTCAACCCGCTTATAGCATTAATTTCGACCCGGTCCCTTGATTGACGCTATAAGCGGATCCGACTGTATGAAGTTATTTCGAAGATTTGGATGTAAGGCGTTCACATACATCGAATCGAACAAACGTGCAAAAATGGGGGCAAAGGCCAAAGAAGGAATATTTATTGGGTACTCGACAAAAAGAAAGGCCTATCGAGTTTATTTGCCTAGATTGGACATTATTGCTGAGACGCGTGACGTAACTTTTAAGGAAGAGAAAAACGGATATGAGGAAAATCCAAAAAAGACGACGAAGACAAATATAATTTTATTAAAATTTATTATGACGATCGTGAGATAATTGCGGAAGAAATTCCCGAACCGGAAGTTGCGAACTTAGACAAAAATCACGAACCGGAAGTTGCGGATTTAGAAGAAATTGTTGAAAACGTTAGAGAAGAGCGTGATAACGAACCGGAAGTCGCAGAAAGAGGTGCATTAAACGGAAGTCGAAGAAATCGTTGCTGAAAACGCCATGGAAGTTGATCCAAGAAATCAAGCGCAACCGGAAGTGGGAGTTGGGAGAGATCAGGATGCAAGAAAGGTTCAACAAAAGAGGTTGTTGCAGTCAGAAATCACCTAGAGCTACAACAGAACGAAGAAGATTTAATAGCGCAAGCAGTACGAAGGTCAGATTGAGACCGCGAAATTCAAAATGGAAACTCAGAATACGCAATGTTTTTTGGTAACAATCCCGAACCAAACAACTTCAGTGAAGCGAGGAAGAGTGCCGATTGGAGGGATTGGAAGAAGGCAATGGATGGAGTTGGCGTCCATAAAACAGCATAACGTATGGGAATTGGCAGAATTACCAAAGGAGCGACGTGCGATCAAGAGTTGCTGGGTATTCAAATGGAAGCTTGGGGCGAACGGGACGGTGGAATGTCATAAAGCAAGACTTGTGGCTGTGGGATATTTTCAAATCCCATATAAAGATTACCACGATACATTTTCTCCAGTAATGCGAAGCGAAACTTTAAGAACCTAGTCGATCATGCAGTGCAAAATGGAGCTACGATTAAGCAGTATGATGTCACCACAGCATTTTCACATGGAGATCATGAGGAGGATATCTACATGATGCAACCCCCTGACTACGAAGGCAAGAAAAATCTCGTGAGCAAATTAAGGAAATCGATATACGGAATAAAGCAAGCCAGTCGCCAGTGGTATGAGAAGTTGAAGGAAATTTTGCTGAAGAATGGCTTCTCTGAGTCACCGTCGGACCCGTGCCTGTTCTTTAAGAAGGTAAGAAAAGACTTTATTTAATTCGGAGTGTACGTTGATGACGTAATTTGATGTTGATGACGTGTCGAATAACTCGAAATTCGAATTACGTGAAACCGAAAACATTCGAAATGATATTGATTTGAAAGATATGGGAAAAATCAAATTTTTATTGGGCCTGGAATTCGAAGACACGAAAAATGGAGGGATTAATGTTCATCAGAAAGGATACGTCGAGAAACTATTGAAATATCAGCAGATGAAAAATTGCAACAAGAAATTGACTCCTCTCGATCCCAATCAGAAAATCGATGAAACGAAAGATTGTCCGAATGTTGATCCGATCAAATATCAGTGCATAGTAGGACAATTAATGTATTTATGCACTAATACGAGGCCGCATATTAGTCATGCAGTAAGTGCATTGGGCCAATTCAACAAGGAGCCGAAATCGTTACACTAAAACGCACTAAAACGTGTTTTACAGTACTTATGTGCAACGAGCGATTATGGGTTAATTTTTAATAAAGACGGGGATAAAATGGTTGGTTATCGTGACGCGGGATGGAATCAATCCAGAGATGCAAAATCGTTTCAGGCATATATCGTGCTACACGGAAAGAATGTAATTTCTTGGAAAGCCAGCAAGCAGATGTGTGTTGCGGAGTCTACACAAGAAGCCGAACATGGAGTGTTATTGGGACTTGTCAAGGAAATCACCTGGATAAAAGAAATTTATTCGGACATGGGATGCGAAATTGGTGAGAACATTCCACTTAGAATGGACAGC
Source organism: Stenotaenia linearis (assembly GCA_034700445.1). Classification (NCBI taxonomy): domain Eukaryota; kingdom Metazoa; phylum Arthropoda; class Chilopoda; order Geophilomorpha; family Geophilidae; genus Stenotaenia; species Stenotaenia linearis. The sequence goes on from JAQIXT010001855.1 coordinate 2,159, forward strand.
ATGAATGTTCTTCAGCGAGTAGTGGGAGGAATAACGAAAAAGAAGCGATCAAAATATTTAAACAGACAGTTTTATTTTGTCAAGGAAGACATCAAGCAAGGAAATTTCATTTTAGAGCACATGGCATCCAATGAAATGATCGTAGACTTCTTGACAAAGGCATTGAGCGAAAATAAGATAAAAATTTATTTGAAGCAATTTAATTTATTTTAAAATTGTTTATTTTTCTAAAAAGTATACAAATTGTGGAAGTTTATTTTTTTGATGATGATCATAGTAAAGGGGGGATTTGTGACGTAGTACTATTAATCATCATATTATATAGTGTGAAATATTGTAGATCACGTGACAAGGGCCAGTGCTTTGAAATGATATATAAGCACAGTTGGGCATTGTACTGATCACTCTTGGTCTTGTATTTGGTCTAAGTCGAATAAAGCAGAGTCACTCAAAACTAATATATGTCGTCGTATTTTCGGATCTCTAACAAATTTAACTTTATATGAAGTAAATAATTAAATATTAAGGTGGTAGTAATAGTATTATTTTATCTGTTAATAATCCAAGTTGCATGAGTTCAGGAATTCTTTCTACCTTGAAAACCTAACTAATCCGAAAATTCGAAAATCCCAATACATTTTGGTCCCAATTAGTTTGGATTGGTTGTAAATGTCTGATTGTACTTCATAAACTTGTCATTTTATAATTCATTGGTGTATTTTCTTTGGTTATTTCTTTTTTAAATTCATAATGGAACTTGGATGCATTACTTTTCTTTAGCCAACTAAATGTCTGTATTAGAAGTCACTACAATAATTATTTTTAAGTTTTTATAATTTATTCTACATTTAGTCGAAGCCTTACAATTTTGCTTAAAGATTTTTACTTTAATCTGCAATAACTACGTTTTTATGGATCTTCCTTTGATATTTTGATAAAAGGAAAATCGCTTTTGGACATTTTATTTACTCAAAACCAATTTTTGATTAAATGTTTGATGAACACTGAAAAATACTCCTCAAGCTGATGTTGACAAAAAATCTTAGCAAAAAAATCCATGAAAAGATTTCAGAAGTAGAAGATCAGTAATATATATTTAAGACACTAAGCAATAAAACTAATAGTCTTTAGTTAAATTGTTGCCTACAAAATTAAATTTATTGTGTTAAACTTCTAGTTATTGATTTGGACTGATTTTTTAAAATAAACTTTGTTATTGATGCACAGCAACTAAATTGATATATTCTAAATATTGTTTAAAGTAAGGTGACCATTTGTTCCTGATTTCCGGGGACAGTCCCTGGAATGCGCCTTGTGTCCCTTGGCCAATCTTGTCCCTGGGTTTGTCCCCGGCTTCCAATTTTTTCCAAAATCACTGGCAATTGAATAAAGTTTAATCTTTTTTAATGATTTACATTGGTTTATCAGGTAACTATGATTGATTTAGAATAATGTGAATCCTTTTTCTTTGTTTTACAAAGAAAACAAAAAAATAGGCCAGAGAGTTCAACCCACACTGAAATTTACATCATTCTCTTTACCAGAAGATCAAACCCTAAAAGTCCCCGGCCCGGAGACATTTGGGAAAAAGTGGTCACCTTAACTAGCAGAAATAATTCATTTTGATTTGGATCAAGAATTGTTCAATCCAATACTTCTGAGATTATGCGATTATTTGATTTTGCGTTCATAATTATCCACGTGATTAGCAAGAGCACGCTTGTAGGAACACGATAATGGTGTTAATCTCGTAATCGCATTAATCGTATAATCACATAATCTCTGCAATATTGAAACTTCTATTGCTTGTACAGCTAACTATCAAATCATATTTAAATCGATAATTTCATGTTGATTCTTTTAAGTTTATCCAATAATACTATTAATATAAATATCTAAAGCTATTAGTTTCTACAGTTCTACAAATACAATATTGAAACTGGAAAAAGAAATGAAATTACGTAATTACAATTACACAACATTGGAATAAGTTATGGTAATCCATTCTCTATACTTTTGTTGAAATTATGCAACTTCTTCTGGATTTTTGTCTTATTTTAGCAATCTTCTGCAATATCTGCAATTTTGAATTTAATTTGTGTGATTTTATCTTTTATTTCTGATATTTTTATTGAATTGTTATACTTTTCTTTTAAATTTTAATCATTATTTCCAAATTTTTAGTTTTCTCTTCAATTTGGTATGAACTTATGAAATTGTTTTTCCTTAAATTTCTTCAAATTTCATCTGAAATTTTTCAGTTTACCACTAAGAGCATTTCAGATGTTTGGCCATAGATACCAAAATTAAATTACGCTAGCCTGTATGACTATTGAAATGTCTAATACTCTTTAGTAGAAAGCTGAATATTTCATGTGGGATCGTATGTGATTCCATGTTTCATGAAATAAAATTTAGTTATAGTACAGTCGGACCCGCTTATAGCGTCAATGAAGGGACCGGGCTTAAATTGATGCTATAAGCGGGTTGACGCTACAAGCGAATCCGCTTACAGCGTCAAAGTGTTGGCCGGACCGCACCAAACGTGACGCTATAAGCGGGTTGACGCTATAGCCGAGGTCGCTACTGGCGAGTTTGACTGTATCTGTTGTTATATTTTCAGTGGGGAAGGCCCTGAGTGGTTGCCCCACTTGCCCAAGTCTTTTAAATAACATTAAAGACATAGAAACCAAATATCTTTAATATCGAAGTTACACATTTTACACTTTATTATTTTGCAGCTAATTTTTTATAGCCATCCAATTTCTTAGGTCTGGTTCCACCAACAATGGAGTTGCAGAGCTCTTCCCTTATACTGTCCCTTACACTTGAGCTTTTTCTTAGAGAAGACATAATGTAAGGTTTCAGCTCTAAGGGATTAAATAAAAGAGATTTGTGATCAAATTTGCTTATAATTTTCCCTTACCTAAAGTTGTATCTGGGTAACATTAAAATGAGATACAAATAGATGATCTATTCGTGGCTGAGAAAATGCGATTTTCGTTAAATTTATTTGTCAAATGTGTGACAACAAGTTCATGCATTTATTAATAAAGTTAGTTTGGGTTTATTTTTGTATTTAGTATGGCTGGATGGCTTTTAAAAACCCAGATTATGATCGTGGAATGTTAGATCGGAGCCGATGCCGCCATTGTTTGTTTGATTGTTCTCTTTTAAGGGACTTCCCTTGTCTTAGATTCTAAGGTAAAAACCAGTCCTCAGAGGAGGCAATTTTCTAAGGAATAGCTCTAAGGGAGAGCTCCGCAAACTCTCTAATATTTCAATTTAACATAGTTTAATCAAATATGTTTCGCCGTACAGATTTAAAATAAAACTAAGCTTTAAAATTTAACTTACAGCCAGTTAAAAATTTAATCCGCTCTTAGGCCTACAATGATTTCCTGCAACAATTTGATCACGCAGGGAACTCCAACCAATCGTAATTGCAGTTACAAAAGTTGAATAATGCAATAGTATCTGTTTAACTGGAGTTTTAGTCCAAAATTTATCTTAACTGCAGATTACATAATCCTGAATTAAACTACGTATTTGGAGCCACCCGCCCTTAGTCCCCAAATATTGTTTTTGATTGTAAATAAATTATATACGGTGACTCTTATTATCTTATACGACCACTTCTCATTTCTTTCCAATACCTTAATTCAATTGCTCTCTTGACTGACTAGCCATTTCTTTCGTTGCCATTCAGAAAGAAAGATGTGTGTCTACTAAAATGAATGGCTTTGTCCTCCATTGAATAACAATCAGCAGTAATTTCACATTCTGGCACTAGCCTTCACTTGTGTCACATACCATATTTCATGCCTGATCAAAATGTATCGTGTGTAGAATTCTAATGATCTGTGGACTTAGAACTTCCACTCCCAAAGGCAATGAAAGAACGTCTCACATCCTATTAAATATTGCAATCTTTTCATTTCCGGTTTTCAATTTTTTCAACATTTGTACAAAATGTACTATTTATTCATAAGAAGCAAGTTAATACATCCAAATGAACTTCTTTATTACTTTTCAGCTGACAGTTTGAAAAGTAGTCTGAACATCAAAGTTACATTTCTATACGTTATGCTATGCTTAAAGCTTTGTTATGTTGTGATTAATGGTCTGTATATACTCTATGTATACTCATTAAAGCGAACCACTCAGTGCGCATGCTAAATGGACGTGTGCGAGTTTCAAGGATATGTTGTAGGTTGCAATTCAGAGAACCCAACCCACCAAATTTTTTAAAATGTAGTTTGGCATGGGTGCTGACTTTTTATTTTCACAAAAGGGAAAAGTATTGCGATGTGCCGAGACGTTTTTATGTTTCTATTACATTGGTGATATCAATTTGAATATAGAGGGATTTTGAAAAACTTCCAATTTAAAAATAAAATACATATTGATTGGGCTGATATTGATGAAGATTTTATGAAATGTACAGTGAGTTTGAGTGAAATCTGAGAAATTAACTGAAATCTTGAGAAATTAACTGAAATCAACTGGGAATCTTGAGAAATTAACTGAAATCGAGTGGAAATCTTGAGAAATTAACTGAAATCAACTGAAAATCTTGAGAAATCAACTGAAATCTTGAAAAAATCTTGAGAAATTAACTGAAATCCAACCCACTAAAATCTTTGAGAAATCAACTGAAATCCACTAAAATCTTTGAGAAATCAACTGAAATCCCCTAATATCTTTGAGAAATCAAATGAAATCCACTAAAATCTTTGAGAAATCAACTGAAATCCCCTAATATCTTTTGAGAAATCAAATAAAATCCACTAAAATCTCGAGAAACTCATGAAATCTTGATAAATCCACTGAAATCATTGTAATCTAAATCTGCTAATTTCAACTGAAATCAATAAATTACACATTTATTTCAGATTTAACGTATCAAACGTCATACAAACTTTACTTCATTTACAAACGGACAGGGGGATGGCACGCACATGCTAAATTGACCACAGGAGCAGGCCCCATGCAGTCGGTCGGCATCAACTATTTGAGGTTTCTTAAAATTGTGCAAAATTTCTTCGATCACTTCTCACTTGACCACTATACGAGACAAGTCAATAAACAAGTTATTTTTTATAAATCAAGTTTGTTCCTATATACGTAGTTCTAAAGAAAGATGGAAGAGATTGAATTAATATACAGTCGGACCCGCCAGTAACGACCTCGGCTATAGCGTCAACCCGCTTATAGCATCACGTTTGGTGCGGTCCGGCCAACACTTTGATGCTGTAAGCGGACTCGCTTGTAGCGTCAACCCGCTTATAGCGTCAATTTAAGCCCAAGCCCGGTCCCTTGATTGACGCTATAAGTGGGTCAGACTGTATATTTAATTGTTATCAACAAAATTTTAGGTCCCCTCTTTTGTACATTTTCTAGATCTGTCCTTGCATGTGTATTGCTGCCATTGGTGGATCTATGGTGTCATTCACCCATGTAAATGTAGTTTTTCATGTACAGAAGGCCAAATGACATCACAGTGACTTGACTACTAAGGAATTGGTATGCTGAGTATGTCAAACTCAAACATTTATACCATAATTAAGGACTTTATAATGTTATTTGACTTTTTTTGAAACATTATAGTGTGAATGATGCCATTTGACTTGCATAAATTCAATTTTTATGTGTCTTTAGGAAACCATTATCGTGACAGTAGGAGCTACTTGCAAAATTCTTAAGAACTTGCATTATATTGATGTACAGTGTATAAATACAGTATATAACTTATATTTAATATCCAATCATCTAGAAGCTCATGCTGAATTTGATCCAAAGAAAAGTAAGTCGAAATAAAGAAGAATAAGGCATATTGCTTAAGGGTTGCATAGTGACTACTATAATTGTAACGACCTATCGAAAAACAAAAATTGACACACAAGATGCAACAAAATACACAAATCTAAATATTTGCACAAGTCCTATTTTTCAACCAATAGCAAAAAATCTTGCAACGGCTAAATTTAATTTTTTCATTTTCCAGCGAACAAATCCTGATAACTACTTTACATCAACGAAATTGTTTAGTTTGGTGTAGTAGCTATCATTTCATGTTAAAGATTTTAATTTTGTACAAGTTTTCATTTGTCATTTTTCGTAATATGATCAAATTTTTCTGTAGGATTTTAGTAATATAATGTTTAAGCTTTATTTTTAAAAAAAATTAACATGGTATCCGTTTTCCTGGCTCGTCTTTTTGAGAAAATGATTATTTGGAATTGCGCAAATCAAATATTAAGAATGGAATCAGGGACAATCTACAAAATAAAAATCCAGGAGCAAAAGGAAAGAGAATAAGCTGGCTGTTATGACTTGAGGAGTTTAATTTTTAGTATAATTAAATTTAATTAGGTTAATTAGTGTTGGAATTAAGTCGTACTGAGTTATTTTGTGTTAGAATTAGTTTCTGTAAGTTATTTGATATGCGTTAGTTAATTAAATGAGTTTCTAGGGATTTTGAAAGGTTTTTCTAAAGTTTATTTGTATTTTGCTATTTAATGCTTGTGAAATTTAATAGAAGATTGGTTTCATACATAATTTGTTGTTTGAATGATACGACTGCATCAATGTCAGACGACATTTCAAGGTTTCTTTTGCTATTGTCTGTACTCTGTAGATTTAGCATACATACCTCTACTTTTTTATAAATAAATTTATTTCTCTTTTGGAGTTGCTGGAGAGCAAGTTACTGTGCAAATTCGTTCATTGCTTTTGTGCAACAATGGCACAAGATGGTGATACAAAATTATTTAAATAACACGTGTGTTAAGCATTATACAAAAAGACAATGTAAAGTGAGCAGTTGAATCATTAGGAGGTACCGTGGTGTGAGGAAAAGGAGTTAAATACAGTATAAAACGATTTATGAGATTGAAAGATGAGAGATAATAAGAACAATAGCATTGAACTTTATTTGGACTTACTATCTTATCATAACTAAGAGGAGATGTAGATAGGAGACCACATTTCAAGTTTGCCAGAAGCTGCAAGGCCACATGCAAACCATCATTCTGTCAAAAATACTCACCATCAATCACTCAATCAAAATATAAGCACTCAAATCTCAAGTACATACAGTATTGAAAAATATTTCCATATTTCTTAAATAGTTCTGTAAAAAAAAGCAGTTGCTATAAAGGGCAATGATGGCAAATGAGAAGTTGTGTTTGGCCAATGGAGTTGATAACATCAAATTTGACCTTCAAGATTACAGAGGCTATAAAGACATCTCTTAAAGAAATATTTCCTGTACATCTTCGATAAAAGAAAATCCAGAAGTGATAATTTATAAAATAAATCAGATGATGGCCAGAAAGAAAGCCACAGCTGAATCCAGCAAAAACAAAAAGAAAAACTAGGATCCAAACTCCATCAGACACAGCTGAGCTCTCATTTAGCGCCATGGGTGTGGGTTTAGTAGCCATGGTTACTGTGTGATTGTAGAGATGATAATTAAAGTATTGGAGGGTTAAAATATATCTGAAATAAGAATCAAATTGCCTCATTTTGGAAATGAATGTTTTGAAGGAAAGTAGTTCTAGTTCTTCGAGAATTCTAACTTTGCATTTTTATATTAGCTGCAGGCCAGTTTTGATTTTAGGCTGTTTATTTCGAAACCTAAAAAGGCATTAAAGCATCGACCGGCTTCTGAAGCCATACACAATCTGTCATAAAACAAAAAATGTAACTCAAAGCTGAAGGCAAATCCAAATATCTTTATTAGTTCTATATCTAATGCTTAGATCAAAAGCCACTCCAAAAGCCATAGTGAAACAAAAACATAGCAGAAGCAGGAGGAAAAAAGCTAATGGCTGAAGAAAGCCACAAGCTGTAACCATATCATCATTGAAGATACCAATATTCTCTCCAATTCAGCCAATTCCAAGTTAAGATAATACAATATCGACTGACATTCAAAATACGATCTTCGATCTTAGGTTTGTAGCCAGAATTCGCACATTGTTTTTGTGTGATTGGTGCAGTTGAACGCAGCTGTAATATACCCACATACGGTATAATGAAATCCACATTTTATGAAACATGAAATTCTCAGTGTTCTGCAAAATGCAAATAAAATACTATTTCAAAATACTTTTACAAAATACTTTTTTCAAAATACTTCATGAAAATTATTATTTTCTAATCACTATATGGATTTCACATACAGGTCGAAACTCGATATAACGAACTCGAACGGACCGTCAAATCTGTTCGCAATATCGAGAGTTCGTAATATCCGAATTTTAACATTGAATGAATGGATAGGAATCCAACCAAACTTTTTTAAAAATTCGTTAAAACGAGGAATTCGCAATAAGTGAGTTCGTAATAACGAGGTTCGACCTGTACTGGAAAGCTCAAGATTTAGAAAATTTACAAAAACTAAGTAAAATGTTAACCTTAGAATGAATTCTTTATTAAACAACCCTTTATTAAAAATTTAAAACTTCAAATTATCATAGATTGTAACAGGCCATGGGCAAATAAGAAATATTCTGATATGTGCAGTATGGTTACTAATGGGTTTGCTTCGTTGTAGTTTAGCTTCACACGAAATAACTAGAGCGAACTAAGAGAAGTAAAGAGTTAAAGAAGCCTCCCCCCCCTTTCCCCACTCTTCCAAAAAGCACTAAAATCATTTTGAAATTCCAAAAGTGTCCCTAATGGATTTCCCATCAAATGTTTCATGTTATAACATCATTCAAAATCAAAAATTACATACCAGTCACATGATGTTTGATTAACAATTTCAACATCTGTACTCTTGCCTGTGGATATTAACACTGCACCAGATGACTGCCAGAGGGGCAAATACGAGAGATATTTCAACAAAACTAAAATTTTAAATCCTTGTTTCGATAACTTGTTGAATTTGATAGAAACCAATGAATTCCATCACAAAATGGCTGCATCCCGATCAATGCTGAAGGAATACTTTCGTTATTGTTGCCATGTGCTTCAAGTGGAGATAAATTTTTCCTCTTTCGCGTCCATCAGCTGTCAACCTGTCAAAGTAGAAAAAAGCAAGTAGGGGCTTCGCTGGGAATATGAGTGCGAGGGGGTCAGGCTGTGTGAGTGAAGGGTCGTGCAGCTATCTATGATGTACGAAACTTTTCTCTTCGAGTAGCAAAAGTACTTGAGTTGAGTTGTCATGGAAGCGAGCTGGGGTATCGTAATAAAACAGGAAATGAAGAAGGAGATTACTAGAACTTAGAGCAACTGCTGCATTTCTGATATCCTTTGATATGTCTAGGGTAACTGGTGTAAACGCAGACGAAACCATTGTAACAAACCCACACGTAACGAAATGATCCAAAATTTCCAATTCCTCTCCCATGGGCATCCATGTTAAAAAATTATATATAACCGAACTCGATATAATGAAAACCAACTAATTGATCTCGATTTTGTCGTTATAACCAGTTTTTCACTTCATCGTTTTTTTTTTTTTTTTTTTTTTTTTTTTTTTTAATTTTTAGATCACGAAACAAGATGGAGATTTTTCTCGTTCTTGAAAATTTGAAATTTAAATTTAAATTATAAAGAATAAATATTATTTGTGTTTTCCTACAAAAGTAATGTAATGAAACAAATTATAATAAATGTCACTATGGTATAACATTACGTGATTTCGTTATAATGAAACGATATTGCGGTCACGGCCGGGTCTGGGCGGGAGGCAGCAGAAGCTAAGCCTCGGGGCGCCCGGGTTAAGGTGGCGCCAAACGACGAGTTGATGAAAATTTTTTATAATTTTAAAAAATGAGTAAAAGTTAAATTGTATGACGCCGTTGCAAGAATTTTAAGAAAATTTAATCAATTTTTATAAAAGGTAGCTTGTTGGTTGCAATTCTGAAAAAAATTTGCTAATGACGTCACAAACAGTGAACTTTCAACTTCATTCAAATGGTAGGTGATCAAATCAATACTGAAACAGTGTCAGAGTTTTTTAGTTTCAAATATTTTTATTTAAATCATTCCAGCTAAAATATAAAAAGCAATAAAAAAAATACTCAACAACCTAAACATAGAGATAATCGATAGATTTTCTACTATTTTACTTCAAAATCCACAGATTTTGTGATAAAACTTTTTTTTAAAATATACTGCAAATAGCAAAAAAACTGTAAATAATATGTAGATTTTTGTACAGGTCGAAGCTCGTTATTACGAACTCGCTTATTGCGAATTCCTCGTTTTAACGAATTTTTTTAAAAGTTTGGTTGGATTTCTATCCATTCATTCAATGTTAAAAAATTCGGATATTACGAACTCCTCGATATTGCAAACAGATTTGACGGTCCCTTCGAGTTTGTTATATCGAGGTTCGACCTGTAAATGGAAAATAGCCGAATACACTGATATTAATTTCTACTTTTCCAGTAAAATAGTTCGGAAAATATGGCCGTAGTGGAACCGCCTGTATATTCTCTCATAAACTGCTGAAACTTTAATCTTCCAGAACATTAATTTTCAAGTAATTTTTCCAGAAAATTGCCAACAGTGAAGCCTTAACACGAAACTTAAAGAGAATTTGCAGAAAACTAAAATTTAATAATTTTCTCAACCTATAATTTATAAGACACAAGTTTCATTTTCCTCAAACTCAATACTGTAATGTTGTTTACTTTCCATTTCTTATTTCAACTTCTCCATAACTCCATTTTTGATTGAAATATCCAAACTCTGAAATTCAATGCACTCTATAGGGAAATGGATTAGGTAAGGGCTGCCAGCAAAGAGACAAGTATTGCAATGAAAAACATATTCATATCACCATAAACCTACAGTACACACACCCATCTTTAAGATTCCAGAAGCACATTTGAAAAACATTTTTTTTTCTTTCTTGACATAACATGTCATCTTTCTTCCGGATTCTACAGAGAGATTTAGAAAAATCCTTTCAGCAGATTGAAGTGTTCAATCCATAGATTTATTTGCTGTCAAGTCATGAGAAAACTGAAATTCAAGTGACCGTATAAGTGTTTTGCAACTTTTAATTATTATTTTTACGGTTTGTACACATACACCAGATGTATAATTTTTATTTTATGATTTTTACGCTCGTTTAACGTGTA
>JAQIXT010001856.1:0-13262 GCA_034700445.1 Stenotaenia linearis
GGCACACCCCTATCTATAATTTTTTTATGCAATTTTTGTTTACTCAATGGCTCCTTTGTTGTTCCTACAAACACATAAATCACATCAAATTCCACCACCAAATCCTCAAAAATTATCAACAACATACCTGTAGCGCTTGGCAATTCCTCTACCGTAGATGTGGAAGGTGTACTAACAGCTAAAACTTCATTTAAAGTTGAACCTACAATCATAATTTTAGCTCCTTTCGTTACACCCAACTCTCTTAACGTTTTATCGTCCTTCGCCAACCCTTTAAACATAATTTTTTGCATAGCGGGAGGTACTTCTATGAATAAAACACCCAAAAAAAAAAATTAACTTCACACCAAAATTGAATAAAAAACAAATTTTCCAACCAGTTAATTTCGAAACATGTTGTTTCAACATAGCAACGGTATCATCTAATGGGAAAGTGACATCATATTTCTGTTTATTGTATATCACTTTGAAGTCGACCGTTTCTTTCGGTTCCAAACTCGACGTTCCCGGAACGGCTTCCTCGGAACCGATATCACCTATCGATACATACATTTAATTCATGTTTAAAGCAATTAAAGTCAATTGACCATTATGATTTGAATTGTCGCCAGCAGCTGACGGCGATACAGTCCCCTCCGATAAATTTTTTAGTGATTTAGCCGACCGGTCCTCATCTATGTGAGTTGAAATACCTATAGTCAAAAAATAATAAGAATTTAGTTCATTTTTCTCATTAATGATACAGCAATATTCACACTTACTGTTTTCTTCGGTCGCCATGATGTTCGTGATCGTAAGAAATCAAAAACGTACAGCTGCTGCTGTCTAGTAGTGAAATCGAGTGAAATTCAATATAAATTTCTAAAATCTGTTTGACTCCTGTTCGAGTCTTTACTATCCCATAATGCAACGTTGAAAATTTTAACATTGGGAAGTTGGACCGATTTTAGAATTATAAAGAATTTAGTAATTTCACAATCACAGAGCATGTTTTTATGAATTAATTTATTATTATCGGTTTATCTCACTTACTTAATTTGATTTTTATCTCTATTTTAATTTACAACGCTATGGCATTTTGCACTTGGAAAAGTGAAGAACATTATCGAGATCATTTTGATCGGGGTAAATAAATGATAAGGACCAAAAGCGTTGACTTTACGTAATCAATGATTATTTTTATTTTAAATTTCAGGAATCTACGTTTGTTCCAAGTGCAAATTTAAATTATTTTCAAGCAAATCTAAATACGAACACGAATCGCCATGGCCTGCTTTTACTCAAACAATATACGAAAATAGTGTAACGAAGAGAGAAGAGAGGCGAAATGCGTTTAGAGTAATTAATAAATTAAAATAATGGTAAAATAATAATTATAATAATTAATATTCAAGGTGTCGTGCGGTAAATGCGGGCAAGGACTTGGCCATGAATTTGTGAAGGACGGACCTGGGGGAAAATCTCGATTTTGAATTTTTAGTAGCTCTCTTCGATTTGTATCGAATGAAGGTATAAAAAAAATTAAAAATAAATTAGAAATTATATTTTTTAAATACTAATTAATAATATTATATGTACATTGCAGAGCGAGAAAAAAACGAAAAAGCTGAAAATAAGTTGAATGAACAGTAATAACAGTAGGAAAATACAAAAAAACAATTTTTAGATGGCTAAAGTTTGTTAATTACTTTTAGCAAATAATTATTAAGACAATTGTAACGACACTGCCATAATATTAACGAATTCAAGCTAGTCATGTGACAAAATTATCGCAGCAATACTTTATATTTATTTCTACCACTTAATTTTTTTTTACAATATTTATTTTACAAAACCCTAGAATATCACATTTTGTTATTAATTATGCATAAATAATGATGCTAATAGGAATAATCTGTTCTTCAGTCTCTTATTAGTTGAATTGATGATGCATATCACGTTTATTAAGATCTGAATTTTACTCACGAAAAGGCCTTATTTTATAATGGTTGTATATTGTTATACGTTATATTGTAGGTAAATATATGAAACGTTAAAACAGTAATAAAAATAGTTATGAAGTTGAATCTTCTGTTGTTGTGCTTGTTTTATCACTCGTTTTATCACATGATTTACCTGATCGGTTCATATATCGTTTTACAAATCCACAATTTAAGCATGTGTGAACAACATGCTTTTCTCTTTTACCTGAAATAAATTATTTATATTATAAAATTTAATAATGTGAATTATATTCATTGATAACTTACTTCTTAAACGAACTTTTAACGTAACGGATGGAATTAGAATCACATTGCATTCCTTACAAATGTTTCTTTTGATACTCGGATCCCTAAGAATATAGTGAATTTATTATAAGTATAAATTAATTTTACTTTTCTTACAATTTTAAAACATTTTTCGTCGCAATTTTCTTCACACATGATCCGTAGAATTGTATAAGCGTGGGATTTTGCGTTTTTATTGCAGCATTCGCTGCCTGAAATTGAAAAAATAAAAATTAATAAAAATTATTGACTGAAAAAAGTACTTTTGATTACTTGATATAAATAATTAATTCTGTCAAATGTATCGTTTCCTTTAACTTTCTTCATTATCAGGGCAGGGTTCGTTCTAAGAAAACTGCACTTGATAACGGAATTCCCCTTCACGTTTTACCAACACCCATTTCAAAATGGCGTCCTCTATAGAAGCAATTCATTTTATCAATTTTATTAGCAATTATAGGTGAGATAACTAACTTCAATAATCGTTGCTATTGAAATATTTACTATTTTAATATATTTCTAGTACAATTTAGTCACGGTCCAATCAAAAAATGAATTTCCGGTTATTTGTTAACAATTTTTCGAATTTATGGCTGAGAAAAAACCGGGGATTTATTTCGTTTTCGTGTTTACGGAAGGTAAATATTTCATGTACTCTATTTTATAAGCAATTTACACCAATTCTTTTCACAGTTTTCAAAACGAGCGTTACCGGCAGCCGCAGCGCCATTAAAAAAGGCAGAAGATGAACTGGTTGCTTTGCAATCTATCCTATCAACTACACGGGACAAAAATATTAAAAGTTTACTTAATACGATAAGTAGTAATGAAGCCGACGAAAATCCGTTAATATTTGTTCGCACGAAGCACCAAATGTTAGATTTTTCACGACTAACGACACAAATGATGGAAAAATCCGTAGCAAACGTTTACGCCGAAGATTTATTACGGTTAATGGAGTTGTACGGTGGTAGTAATTATAAATCATTCAATTTTCACAAAGACGGGTATAAGATGAACTCAAAGTCAACTGTGAGTGTGTAATGAGGCGTAATTATTGGTTTGTTAATTAATTTTTGATTTTTTTTTAAGTTTTTGGAGTCGTCTGAATTTGTGCCACTCAAATTGGTAAATGCAGTTGAACCAAGAGAATTACAGTGGCGAGAACAAAGGATTGATTTGTTCAAATTGCCAGGGTATTATATGAGGCTTGCGAAAGTTAGATTGACTGGTCTTGTTGTGCTTACAACGCTTGGCGGATACATGATGGCACCAGCTCCGTTTTATACTCAGACAGTATTAGTTACTTGTCTAGGTACTTTTTTGACTTCTGCGTCGGCTAATTGTATAAATCAAGTAGGTTGGTTTTTGATAAATGAAATGACAAATCTTAAATTTAAAAAAAAAAAAGTTCATAAGATAAAAACAAAATTTTAAAAAAACATTTAGATTTTTTTTTTTTTTAGAACTTAAAAAGCTGGGGGAAAACACTATAGAAAAATTAATTAAATAAAGAATTCTACATTTTTTTAAAAGAAATTTTTCATAAATTTTAAATTCAAAAATTCTTTTAAAAAAATTAAGAAAATTTAAATTTTAAAATTTTAAAAATAAATTTAGAAAATTTAAATTTTTAAATTTCTTTAAAAAAATGACTAAATGAATAAAACAATAATGTAGACAAATTTTTTTTAAAAAACCTTTCTTTCAAAATATTTTATAAAGTTAATAATTTAAAAAAATAAGCAAAGAATAAGGAAATTTTTTTAAAATTAATACAAAGCATAAAATATATATTTAAATTTTTTCTATAAGTTTTTTTTCCTGTTTTTTAACTTAAAATAAAATATATAAAAAGTTTTAAATATGTTGACAAAAATTTTCATAAAATATAAATTATATATTTTATTTTTTTAATTAGAAAAAATAATTTAAAATTTCAGAAAAATTTTATTTAAAAAATTTTACTTTGATTTTTTCAAAATCTTTTTATATTTTATAAAAATAAAAATTTATTTTTAAAATGGGGTTTTGTGGCAAAGAATTCTTTAAAAATTTATTTTTATTATTACCGGATTTAATTATTTTTTTAAAATTATGTTATTTATTCTTATTTTTAATTTTACAGTTTTTTGAAGTTCCATTTGACTCACAGATGAAGAGAACGAAAAATCGAGTATTAGTTCGTGGAATTTTAACGTATACCCCTTTTTTTAAAAATATAAATCAAATATTTTGTTAATTTCCTATTTGTGTTTTTTTAGGCCTCTTCATGTATTTACTTTTGCAACTGTTTGTGGTGTGAGTGGATTAACAATACTTAATGTAGGAGCAAATGGCATGACTGCTGCACTTGGCGGACTTACGCTGGCACTTTATACAATGGTGTATACTCCGATGAAGAGGATTAGTATTTTAAATACGTGGATTGGATCAGTTGTTGGTGCCATTCCTCCCGTGATGGGATGGGTGGCGTGTACTGGCCAACTTGATTTAGGTAAGAGGAATAATTTATGTAAAAAAAAATACTTTGTATCTTCAAAACAAATTGGTATTCTTTCAAACAAAAAAAAAGGAAAAAGAGAAACAGTCTGAAAAGGAAAAATGGAAAAATACTGAATTAACAAGAAAATTATAGTAAAAACATTCAAAGAATATAGAGAGAATATGGAAAAAATAGGGAAATACTTCCAAAATTTAGGAAAAAAGTAGAAAAGAATAGAAAAATTCTGAAAATGCATGAAAAGTGCATATACTTACACTTTTTAATTTAAAACACTTAATAGAGAAAAAAAAACTCAAAAGTAAAAAAAAAAAATATTAGAAAACTCAAAACAAAACAAAATTTTATGAAATATTTGTGATCATGATTTATACACACGTAAGAAACTAATAAATAGATCAACTCTTCAAATCCACTTACCACACACTCATTTCTTTTTCTTACAGGTGGCTTAATTCTTGGGGCCATTTTATTTGCCTGGCAATTTCCTCATTTCAATTCCCTATCATGGAATTTGCGAGCTGATTATGCACGCGCCGGCTACCGAATGATGTCCGTCACTTCGCCGGACCTGTGTCGCAGAACTGCTCTTCGATACAGTGTAGCATTATTAGCACTGTGCACTGCTGCACCATTATGCAATTTGACAACATGGACATTTGCCATCGATTCACTACCTGTAAACTTATATTTTATTTATTTGGCGTGGCAATTTCACGAAAAAGCAGATTCAGCGTCGGCGAGGAAATTGTTTCGCGCATCACTTCTGTATTTGCCTATAATTATGGCGCTTTTAGGTATTAGTAAAAAACCTCAGGAAAAAAGTGATAAAGAAATGACAGAAGAAATGGTGTAATTTGTGTATTGTACATAGAATGTAGAATTATAGACTACTTAAAATCTTAAGGTAGAATAAATGTAAATATTTTATGAAATAATGTGTTAAAGCTGTACGTTGATGGCTTTTCAAGCACTTCATTAAATTTTTTTTTTCTTTTTCAGTTTTTAAAATTCGAAAATTGGAAAATAAAAGTTGTGATTTAATTGATTTAATATTTTGGAATGTTTTATTGTTTCAGGTAGAATTAGGACCTAATTTTTAGAGAGACATTATTTTAATGTGTCCGAGTAGTCTGAGTGAATGTGAAGATTAACAAAGGTAAAATAAAATTTAGCACTGCAATTTAGGGTAATACCATGAGAATTCAGTACCTACTAAAAAAAATATTTGCAAATAATTTGCAAAATTTTTGCAATTTTTTTTTTCCCAAATACTTTTGGAGTTATGTGGCCACTTTATAGTATAAATTGTAAAACTTTTGTAAATGATTTATAAAACATTTACAAAATTTCAAAACATAATATAAGTCTACAAAATTTCAGCATCAATTACTAAAATTTGTACTTTGTTTGTATACTGTACTATTTTTATATAGAAATTATGCAAATTTTTAGCTGGATACACTGATGTATTTTTTTTTTTTAGTTTTTCTCCATTTTTATATTTAGCGCCTTTCATGTAAATATATGACGTCATTACTAGTATGTGAGTTTTATGGTAACTCCTATTAGAAACTATATAAATTAGAGGAATCATTAAATTAAGATGAAATGTTCCAAAATTTTTCAGCTAAAAAAAATTTGCAGAATATTTATATAAAAATTGTAATTTTTGCAAATGGTAAATTGTGCAGAGAATTTGTAGATTTTAATCTTTATTTTAATCTTTACAAATATTTTACAAATTAAATAGTTTGTGCTACATAGTGGTCAAATTGCAGTTATTTTTGCTAATTATTTGCAAAAGTATTTTTTTTTGTATTAGCAAAGAAATATGCAATATTTTTAGCTGGGTTTGTCCCAAATCTTGTTTGGTATTGTTTAAATTTTCAGATTTTGAAGGTTTTCCTACAACTGTTAGTTATTATTCTCATTTAAAAAAGAAGGGGTGTTAATTTATTAATGCGATCACACGATAGTTATAACCACTGCCATCACTAGAGGACCATCGGTTAATTCAAACTTGCAGTGAATAAATGCTATCAAATTGAAGTGGTTCACCTAACATTTTTACATTACACTTTATGGATTTATTTTTACATTGAATTTTATAAATTGCAAGTAAATTTTCGTTAATTTCATAAATTTTTGAATTTTTACCACTAATAAATTATACATACAACCTCTTAACTTTGAAAATTGTTGATTTTACTAATTCATTCACCAAGAATTTTTTTTATGAATGAATTATTAAAATTTTAAGCGAGTTTAATAATTCAACGAAGTGCTTAAGGTTGTAATTCATGTAATTTAAAGCTACACTTATAAAAACTCATCACAAGTAAACAAAGTTCATTAAATTTAAGCAAAATACACAATTCATAAAACCTAAGCCTAATTTACATAACCAGCGAAAACAGATAATATTTGATGAAAATGTGTTCAGGATTTCGAAATCGCGATATCCATCTATTAAATTTTGGATTTTTGAGGATTTTTACAAGATTTCACCAGAGAAGTGGATGGGGCCTACATAACCTAAAACCAGAGTTTGATAACAGGAAGAAATTTCAAGAGAATTTCAGAAGATTTCAGGAATTCAAAGGCACTTGAAATCCTAAATCCTGACCAGTATGAGAATTTGTCGAATGTCACCCCCAGGGGGTTCGATATAAGTAAAACGATGTACGGATTTTATTTTATAAATCAATTGTTGATTTCCAGTACTGATTTTCGTGATTTTATAATTGTCTTTGATTTCTGCAATTTTTTTAAAATTTCCCTCAGGATTTCTTTTGATCTTCCTTGTGATTTCTGTTGATTTCTGTTTTGATCTCCAATTGTGATTTCTTTTGATTTCTGTTTTGATCTCCAATTGTGATTTCTTTTGATTTCTGATTTCCCTTTTGATTTCTTTTGATTACCCTTGTGATTTCTTTTGATTTCCATGATTTTTTTTGATTTCCCTTGTGATTTCTTTTGATTTCTGAAGTATTTCTGTGATTTCTCAAGTCATTTCCATGATTTATTTTCATTTCTTAAGTGATTTCTTTGGTTTCCTTCAATTTCATGTAATTTTAATTTCCTCATTTCTATGATTTTTGTTGATTCATAAATCAAAATCAAGGCCTATACTAGATTTCCAGCAGTATCGAATCCCAAAGTGACCCCCCTTACTCAATTACCATCTTATAGAAAAATTTCCATTACCCACTCAATCACCCACAAAATTCCGTAGCCCTCCACTCACCTATGTCCAATACCAGCTTCCATACTTCATGACAACCAGAACTTCCGCCAATCAGCTGCTCGCCACTTCCTTCAAATAAAAACCGATCACCCAACACCTCCACGAGACAATCACCCAAAAAAAAACTAAAATCCAAACCAAAAACTCTCAATTACAAATTTCCAAAATCAAAACAAACAATTCTCAACGACAATTACGTCACAGTTTATCAGGTACGAATCATTCCAATTACCTTATCTCATTTCAAATAGTAATTTCTAACACTCAATTTAACACCTTAAAAAAATTTTAAAAAATCAAAAAAAAAATTTTAAAAACCAAAACCAGACATGTAAAAAAATAAACAAATAAAACGTTGAAACATGCGCAGAAACAGAAATGGCTGTCAAATTGACCTTGTCAAATAGGGAGTAGACTTAACACTACTTAAATTTTTTTCTCATCCCACGCAGGGGGAGCTGTAAGTCGTGAGTGGCATCTGGGTTCATAACACTGCCTGGAGGCTATTTTTTCGCTCAATGAAGTTTAGCACCAGCACTGCTCGTTATATCCCTGAATTGTTCGCTACAGGTAAGAACAACGTTCCTTCACTCCCTTTAAAACAATTTTCTTTTATTTTTAACTAAAAAAAAAGTAAAAATAACTTAAAACTGAGTTGAAAAAAAATCTATTTTAAGATTATCTAAGCATTAATTTCAATTTAATTAAATTACTTAATGTGTTGTAACCGAAAATTAACGTTAATAACTTCATATAACCGGTCATTATAGCTATTAGTTATAATAACGGGGGTTGATTCATAGATTTTTTTTTAAAAATAATTATTTTCGGTATTTTGAAGGTACAGTCGAACCTCGTTATAACGAACTCGCTTATAACTAAAACCTCGCTATAACGAAAGGATTCAAAATCACAAATTAATAAATTCGAATGTTAAAAAATTATGTTGTAACGAAAACTGTATAACGAACCGATTTTTGTTAGTCTCAAGTGTTTCGTTATAACGAGGTTCGACCTTTACGTAATGCTTATTAAACATTTATACAACATTAAAAATTTAAAACTATACCGAATGAAGTGGAGTTTACGCAGGGAATAATGTTGGAGTCTCATTGTATTGAGAGGAATCACATGAACACAAAAGTAAAGTTAGGTTCACACTTGAAGTTGAAGTAAGGAAAAGTAAGAAAAGTAGGGAGAAGTAGTTCATGTTTGAGTTGTAGCAATGTCGATCTAACTATCAATAGTAAAATCCATGCTTGTGGTAACTCAAATGTGAACTAATGCGGTTAACTTCTCCTGTTAACTTCAAGTACTGAACACAAGTGCTAATCTCGCTTAACGAAATCAACGAAATCAATAAAATAACGTTTGTCGGTTGTTCAGATTTTGCGAACGTTAACGTAACATTGAGAAAATTTTGTTGGGACTTTTGTTCGTTTATTTTCCCATTGTTTAAACAAATATTGTGTGTGTTTGCTGACTCATGATTTGTATTCTAAGTGCGTGTCAACCAGTTTTTTTAAATGCAAAGCGTTAAGCCTAATTTTGAAGGTGTTGCAGTTTTAATTTTAAAGTTCACTCTGTGGTTTGCAATTAGTTATCTAATCTAAATTAAGTTTGCATTAAGTTAAGTGTGCATTAGGAGGTTAAGGGTGGGGTGAGGTCTGAAGTGATAGTGTTATGAGCCCCTCGTTTTAATGATGTAGTTGGTGCGATTTATTTTGGACTGTATTTTATGAGGGGTGTTTTAGGGGTGTCAAGAAGGGTTTTCGGTTTAGATGAAATAGTTGTGATAGAATGGGGAAATTGGAGGGTATTTTGTGAGGGGTCGATAATGGGAGTTTTTGTGTGTTTTGGATTTTAAAATGTGTGAATCTAATGAGATTTTGAATTTTAAAATGTGTGAATCTAATGAGATTTTGAAGGAAATGAGTGGAGTTTAATAAGATTTTGAGGGAAATGAGTGAAATCCACTGGAATTTCTACGGAAATCCATGAAATTTCCTGAGATTTCTATGGAAATCAGTGAAATTTCCTGAGATTTCTATGGAAATCAGTGAAATTTCCTGAGATTTCGACGGAACTCCATGAAATCCATTAAATCTTATTAGTCAATATAATCATTTCACAAAATTAACCCCAGAAAGTCACTAAATCCAGTGAAATCAACCACAAGGTAGACTGAAATCCACAAAATCCACTTCATTTATCAATAAAATCCATCAAAATCTCTACTTAAATCAATGAAATCCATGAAAATCTCAACTGTAATTAATGAAATCCATCAAAATCTCAACTAAATACAATGAAATTTATCAAATCTCAACTAAATTCAATGAAATTTATCAAAATCTCAACTAAATTCAACGAAATTTATCACAATCTCAACTGAAATCAAATGAGATTTCAAGTGAAATAAATCCAAAATCAACCTGTGTTTGATTTATTTCAGGTTGATTTTGAATTTTAGTGACGCAAATCTGTACGCAGTTTCTGTGAATATCGACTTCCCTCGATCTTGTGTCCCATTTCCCATCTTCCAACATGGCGTCCAACGCAATTCTCCTCCGAACATTCTACTTTGTACTGTATGTTAGCTAATCAATTTTCATCAACTGCTACTTGACTCACTTGTCAGTGCCTGAGTTCTTTAAATACAATTAATGTTAAGATCGCAAGAACCATTTTGTAAATGGGCATCGTCACAAATTTAGACTAATCAAAACAATTAACTATAATAATCTGAATTAATATTTTCTCATTCACTCAGCTGATCTATTAGTACAGAGATTCCGAATAATTTCTAATAGTAGAAATTGAATCAAAAATAAGCAAACAAATTTATCGTTTGTCGCTAAATAAATAAGTTACAAGTGGTTTGCTAATCAGCACTCTTACGCTTTAGTGTTATTTATTTATGTTGGAACTCCGAAGATAAGCGTTTAAAATAAAATAAATACACAAATAAAAATACAGTTGCAACCCGCTGTAACAAACCCACATACAATGAAATCTTTGGTATAACGAAATATCTGAAATCTCCTATTTTTCTTCCACAGACGTCCGTGCTAAAAATTTCGTTACAGCGAGACTCATTTTAATTTATAACGAAAACCCTCCTATTACGAACTGTTTATTTGAAATTTTTTCGTTATAACCAGTTGCTTATGTCCTGAGTTCAATTTCTTACCGTAAAAGACTGAGAAATGTCCAAAAAGTGACTAATGACAAATTGTTATCAGTTAATAACTTGATTTTTATTTCAATAAATGTTAGTTTTACTTAAATAATTTTGTTTAAATAACATTTCGTATCATGCTGTAAGATAGAGTACAAAACAAAATACAATTCATTGAAATTATTTTTTTTCTCCAAATTCGTTATAATGGGGTTTACCACTGGGGGAAAAAACAGATTTACAAAACGTAAAACAATTTAAATTTGTTGAAAAGAAAACTGCCCGTTACATTTACAGTATTAAAACCACACTTTAAATTCTACAAAAAATTTTGTAAATTGCGGTTTTACAAGTGTTCGTAAACTTAAATGTAATGTAAATTAAATTTTTACAATAAATTTAATTACGTGCGGTTTTGTGAACCTACTTTTTTCCAGTGTACGTTATAAAAAAATCATTACAGTGAAATTTTTTAATGGTCCTGACGTATCGTTATAACGGGGTTCGACTGTACCGGTATTGTCCTACCAAGCTTAAAAACAAAACAAAAAACAAAAAACCGAACAAACGAACAAAGGAGATCGTACTCGTCCATAAACCATAACTTAGCGGTTATAATAAAAAAAATGAATGCCAAATCCTCAAAATAAAACATCACAAACACAATTCAGTAATTTAAAATTTTATAAGAAAAAACTACATGGTGCAAGCTCACAATTTAATAGTTAGGTTTGTAGCTCAACTGATTTAAGCACAGCCCACCCTGATACAACCTTTTCCCTCGTCTGGCCCGGGGCATTTACACAGTTGGGTCCAAGATAGTTATGGGAGTATTTTAGTAGAATTATAAATGGCGTAAAGTGAGATGATGGTCATGGGGGCGGAAATCGCCAATGGCGGCCCAACGCCTTATTGTCTTTGTGGTCCAAGTATGGAAGTGGTCAGCAGTGGGAAGATTTAAAGTTACTTTTTTAGTGGGTAGTTATAATTACAGTTATTTTTGTAAAAATGTAATTTTGGGTGTGTGTAATGCTGGATCAAACATTTATATAACAAAAGAAGAAAAAAGAAAAAAAAACAGACATTTGAACTTCAAACTAAATTCGAATAATTTTATTAACGTTTAAGTGTTAGAGATTTTGCAGAACTAAAAATTTATGTATAGATGTGCGAAAGTATTTCTTTACGTCTATACCGAGCACAAAATTCCCATGTAGAACTTGTATGCTTTAACATTCAATCCATACAAAGACACGTATGGAGCGGCACATGCGCAGATTAGGTTTCAATAAAAATTTCAGTTAGCAAATTTGTGTCAATCTAATGATACCTGCAAGTTTCAGGCCGGTTTGGAGTCCAAACTTAATGCATATAAACTTTTACAAATTTGCCAATTATCTCGACCATCCCGTATAATTGGGAGTCTATATCATAAAAAGTGCAAATCGCCATTGAAGAGGTTAGAAACAGATAAGAAAGATCACAAAATTGAGGAGTCGTATACGCTTCCGTACACCAGACCTCTCTTTACTTCTCTTTAACTTAATCCTTTACTTTAATTTAAACTTTTTAACACTCATTTTAAGGAGTGTGCCATACGACACCTTTACGCTTTTTACAGTAGTGTCTAAAGGGTCATATGGTCACAGTTTGGTATTTATTCATCGGAAAATCGGCGTTGCCATCACCACTTGATTCATTAATCATTACAACATGCTGTGTTACCTGTAGGCTCATTGTTTGGCGCCAATGATGTCACTGTCACGATTCCTAGTGTCTTTTTACTTCGGGTGTGGTCTCAGTACTGATTGTTTAATTTATTCAGTAATAAAAAAATAACTAATCTTGTTGTTGAACCATTTTATCAACAGTGAGGCAATAAAATAGGATCTTAAGTGGCTGAAAAAAATTACAATCATCGAGTATGTGACCTTTTATGTTGCAGGAAGGTGAAAAACACTTTATTTTATTTTTACTAACGATAATGTGAAGTAATTTTCTTATTTTCACGAGTAATGAACTTGGAAAAATGTGTTTTGAATTGCTTGATAAAGTTTGCTC
>JAQIXT010001857.1:0-13260 GCA_034700445.1 Stenotaenia linearis
TAATTTCGTCCAAAAATTAACAAAAAGTAATTAATTTCGTCCAAAAATTAACAAAAAGTAATTAATTTCGTCCAAAAATTAACAAAAAGTAATTAATTTCGTCCAAAATATCATAAAAATTGCGAATTTTCAATCAAAAATCATCAAAAAAAATTAATTTCGTTGAAAATGTAAACAAAATAGTGAATTTTCAATCAAAAATCAACAAAATTTAATTAATTTTGTCCAAAAACCAACAAAAAAAAATAGATTTTCGACAAAAATCAACAAAAAAAATTTAATTTCGTCGAAGATATCAAAAAATTGCGAATTTTCAATCAAAAATGAACAAAAAATATCAATTTCGTCCAAAAATGAACACAAAAAAAATTGATTTTCTCCAAAATTCAACAACAAAAAATTTAATTTTGTCGATAAATCCCCTAACTAAATTTGTCACTTTTGCACCAGTTTTCGTATCTTACCTTGCTTAGATCTCACAAAAACGTACGGAACATTCTAAAATTCATAAAAAAATTATTTTTAGTAAAATTATCATTGTTTTCTAAATCGAGCCAGCTTACTTTATCTTCACACAACAAGGGCAAATGCAGAATGATTTCCAACGGTTCAGCATCTGCTGCCAAAACTATAAATTCTGCCAATCCTCTGTTTAATGTTTTGGTTGCTGCGATTAAAAATTTTTTTTAAAAATTATATTTTTATTTAAAGAAAAAAATTGAATTTTGAATTATACCTTCATTTGCGCCTTTTTTTAACTGTTTGTAATTCGCTGCTTGTTGAACGAGATTTAATATTTTTGTTGTTAGAGATGCGTCTGCTAATGGGTATGCCTTCGGGTTGACTTCTTGTTCTGTTTCCTGTGAAAAGAAATTGAGTTTTGTTAGGTTTTTCATGCGGCGTCGTTAGGCCTAATGTTATAAGTGGGTTTTTGGTGATTTTAGGGTTATAGTTGGGTATTGTTTTGAATTGTTTGGGTATTTAGGTTGGATTTGATGTGTTTTGTGACTTACCATAGTTGTTCACTGTTTTATAGACCAAATATAATGTTTAATACCGGCAAATGAACATGCGGGTGAGAACCATGCAGTAAAGTAAATGCGTTGTTGACGCGTGTTTTGGTACAAGTCTAGACACAGGACGATACCCAACGTTTTTGAATAGTGTTTGATAAAATATTAGCAGGGAATTATCTTCATTATAAAAATAAGCGGTATAATTTATTAATATAAATTTTGTTAATATAATTTTGTTAATTTAATTATTCTTTATTTCAGTTTTAACCAATGATGTGAATGTATTAGGCTACTTCGTAGACATGGTTTTAACAAATCGGTCGCCGTCTAGCGACAAAAGTCCGAACAACTTCTAACAAAATTTTTTTAATGATTTTTTATTGATTTTAATTACCGTGTTTTCTTATTAATTCCACAGTTTTATCAGTAGAAATGTTTTATAAAATTATTAATATTATAAAATTTTATTTTTATCAAAACTCGTCGTAAGACGCCTCGAAAAACGCGGGAGCAGACGACGCCATTAAAAAACAACAACCATCAAAATGCAGACGGACTTCGGAGAAAACATTGACGAAGACGTAATTATCATAATTAAATCTATTTTAAGTAATTATTTAATCACAACTTTACTTCATTTCAGTTTTTCCAAGATATTGACGTCCTGCAAAGTCATGGAATTGTAAAATTTAAACAAAAATATTTAAATACGAAAAAATCCTTCAAATTTTTTTCTAGAATGTAGCGGATATAAAAAAGCTGAAATCAGCGGGAATATGTACAATAAAAGGTCTCCAAATGTGCACGAAGAAACGTCTGTGCGCCATCAAAGGAATATCCGAAGCGAAAGTTGATAAAATAAAAGAAATTCTCACTAAATTAACAGTAAATATTCGTATTTTTTAATTTAACGGTTAAAATTCAAATTTTATTTTATTTTTAGGATTCTGGGTTCTTGACTGCGCTCGAAGTGAGCCGTAAAAGGAAAAATGTGTTTAAGATCCCAACTGGAAGTCACGAATTCGAGTTAATATTGATTTTATAAGAAAAAAAAGATAAATAATCGAGGAAAATGTTTTTAGTAAACTTTTGGGAGGTGGAATTGAGAGTATGGCGATCACTGAAACGTTTGGTGAATTTCGTACGGGGAAAACTCAACTTTCGCATACATTGTGTGGTAAAATTTATTGTTTTGTGATTTAATTAATTTTTTTTTTTCAATAATGACAGTTTGTTTTTTAGTTACAGCACAATTGCCGAATGAGAACGGGTATGGAGGTGGGAAAGTAATTTTTATAGACACTGAAAATACTTTGTAAGTTTGTTAAATTGGTGTAATTTAATGAAAAATTGGTTAAATTATGTGAAAATTGGTGAAAATTGACTAAATTGTGTGAAAATTGACTAAATTTTATGAAAATTGACTAAATTTTATGAAAATTGACTAAACATAGTGAAAATTGGCAAATATAACCAGAAAATTATGAAATTTAGCCTGAAATTATGAAATTTAGCCTGAAAATTATCAAATTTAACCTGAAACTTATTCAATTTAACCAGAAAAATAGTCAAATCTAACTTAAATTGGTTAAATTTACCCAAAAAGTGGTTAAATTTAGTGAAAATTATTAAATTTACCCAGAATATAATAAAATTTGGCCTTGAAATAATCAAATTTGACCATGAAATGAACAAATTTAGCAATAAAATTATTAAATTTAGCCATAATTGATCAAATTTACCTAAATTGACTGAATTTCCTCAAAAAATTGTCATAGTTTCATTGAAATGGTTTTAATATTTAAAAAATTTATTTTATTTAGTCGTCCAGATCGCTTGAGAGACATCGCCGAGCGTTACAATTTGGATCCAGAAGCCATGCTCGAAAATGTTCTTTACGCCAGAGCATACACAAGTACTATTTTAGTCTTAAAAACAATCAATTTCATCATATTTCACATTTTCCATATATTTTCATTGAAAAAAAAAAAGGCGAACATCAATTTGAATTACTTGATTATGTTGCTGCGAAGTTCCACGAAGAAGCCGGAGTGTTCAAGCTACTAGTAAATAATATTTTTTTAAATGTTTTATTATAATAATGTAATATTATGGTTGTGTTTACAGGTCATTGACTCAATAATGGCTCTGTTTAGGGTCGATTTTAGTGGCCGAGGTGAATTAGCGGATAGACAACAAAAACTCGCTCAAATGATGTCTAGACTGCAAAAACTATCAGAAGGTTGATAAATATTGTTAATAATAGTAGAATTGGGGTTAATTTTTTAAAAAAAATTTGTTTGTTTGTGATTTAAGGTTTTTAATTCATTTTTTTAATTCATAAATTCAAAAATAATTTTTTTTAAATTATGTAGATTATTTAAAATGGATTAATAGATGTGAATTTATCTGAAAACAATTTTTTAAGGTTTTTTAAAATTGTTTATAACTGATTTTTAATTTAAAGAGGTAATTTTAATATGTAAAACAGCTTAAAAACGAAATTTAATGCATAAAATTATATTTTTGAATCAATTTAAGTCCATCAGCATCACCAAAAAATAATTTTTAAATTAACAATAGTGGAATTGATCTTCCTTTTTTTCTGTTTTTAAAAAAAATGTTTTTAAGCTGATTACATATTAAAATTATAATTTTAGTATAAACAAGAATAGATTAGAGACATGTCTCTTATTCTTGGTATAAATTCAATTAAAAACAGCTTAAAATTTATTTTTTATGCACAAAATTATTATTTTCGAAGAAAATTCATCCCAAAATACCAAAAAATAATTTTAAAATCAATATAAAAACAAAAATATAATATTTTACTACCTTATGTTTCCAAAACAGAATACAATGTTGCTGTATTCATCACAAATCAAATGACAGCAGATCCTGGCGCAACTATGAGGTAATTTTACAAAATTCCTATTTTTTTAAAAAAATTACATAAAAATCATTTTCCATTCCAGTTTCCAAGCAGACCCAAAGAAACCAATCGGCGGCCACATCCTGGCCCACGCATCAACGACCCGCATCGCACTCCGCAAAGGCCGTGGTGAATTACGCGTCGCCAAAATCTACGACAGCCCCGACATGCCCGAAAACGAAGCGACATTTTCTATTTCATCCGGCGGAATTACCGACGCAAAGGACTGAACTTTTTCATTTTAAACTTTTTTTCATTTTTTATTTTACAAAAAAAATCTTTTACTAAAAACAATTAATTTACACAATTTTCGTTACATTTTTACTTTTTTTGATTATTTTTACTGTTCTGTACAATTTTCTTAATAAAAAATTGTATTTCATTGCACTTTGATTGCTAAACTAATAAATTTCTTTATACACGTACAAAAATGACATAAATGTTAAATTATTTTACATGAACTTGAAAAAATATGAAACAGTAATAATATCAAAACATGGAAATGAGGAGAAAAAAAAATTAATTCTATGCGCATAAATTATCTTGACTAGTTCGTCACTACTGAATTTTAACCATCGAATTTGTCAACGAGTTTCAAGGCCACCATTCGTATTCTCGTTTACTCATTGGATGAGAAGAAACGAGGCTTGGAAGTTCAAAATGTTGTGAAAATGTTTTATTTTTTAAAGTCTTGTTTAGAATTTGGCGAGATTTCCGTGCACTCTGAATCGGTATAGGCATGTGTAGTCCAAGTTGCCATGGTTACTGTGAATCCGCAATTCAATAATCGGGAAACTGTCGATGTTTGGGTCCTAGAAAGACAAAAATGATAATAATGGTTTACAATTAGGTCTAAAGTGGCTAAATTAATGATTTAAAATATTTTAGACATTTAATAGATAACCAGTAAGCTTTTGTAAAACGTCTGAAAAAATCTTGTTTTTAAATTCTAAAATTAAAAAAAAAAAAAAAAAAATTATAAAAACTCCAAAATGTGTATTTAAAGATTTTTTGGACAATTTCATAGACATAAAAAAAGAAATCTAAAATATTTCAGACAGTTTTGAGTAAATAAACAGTTCAATTCATCTACAAATGTCTAAAATGCCTTTAAAAAATTTAAAAATGTCTAAAATAAAATTAAAAATTTTAACATCAAACTCCTTACAGCAACAGTAAAAAACTGCAACGCTTCGCCGTCAGCATCATAAACATATCTTCCTATAAATACTCCATCCAGATCTTTTTCTTGAAACAAACCCTAAAAAAACAATTTTTTTTTTTAAATTGAAAAACCAACAAAAACAACCATAAAAAAATTACATAAACTGAAAAATCCTTCGGAGCGCTGTCGATGTTTCCATTTGGCGCCAAAGAACGCGGAATATGTTCCAGGGAAAACGCAGTTGGTTGGACTCGTCCCATTAGTTGTATTACGAGATATCCTTCGCTGCCTTTGAAAGCCCAACATTCGCCCGGACGAACTCCCGGTTGGATGACCGTTCTGGGCGAGTTTGATTGCGTCCAAAATGGGATTCCGAAAAAACTAACTTGCGCACTCCCCATTGAGTACGTTTCCGAGCATCGGGTGCTTAAGATTGTTCCTCCTGAAATGGAATTAAGAAATTAGGATTAAGTTAATGTTTTTTTTTTAATTTATAAAATTATAATTTTTTTTTTAATTGAAATTTTTTTGTGTGGGTAAAATGAGTGTTTTTAAGGTAAAAAATAGTGATTATAGAGTTAAAAATGATTTTTTAGATGTAAAAATTGGGTTAAATTTACGTTTTACATAAATATATGTCAAGTATGGTCCTTAAATATCTAAAAATTAAGAGTTTTATGGTTGAACCTCGTTATTACGAATTTGCTTGTAATGAAAACCTCGTTACAACAAATGGATTCGGAATCCTCATTTAATGAATAACAAAATGTCCTTGCTAAAAAAAAATTCGTTAAAACGCAAACTTGTCATAACGAACTAAATTTTATGTCCTACACGTTTTGTTGTAACGGGGTGGCTCTAACCGTAAAACTTAAAATTTCAGTTAAAATGACAAAAAATCAGATGATGACATAAATGACTCAAATTTATGAGAAAACGGCTGATTTTACAGAAAATTCAGTCGGTTTAAGGCAATAATCAGTCGTCTTGCAGCAAAAACAGCATTTTAAAGCAAAAATCGATTGATTTTTCAGTAAATTCAGCCGTTCAGGTTAAAAATAATTCGTTTTACATCAAAAACAGCCATTATTAGACAAAAACCGGCTGATTTGTCACGAAATTTAGTTGTTTTCGACAAAAATCGGTGGCTTTACATAAAACAGAGCTATTTAAATGCAAAAACAGCAATTTCAACATGAAATTCAATCATTTAAAAGCAAAATCAGGCACTTTGAAACAGAAAAATCAGTCACTTATAAGTCAACAACTCACTCAAACCACTCATTTCACCACTAAACCCCCACAACCCAAATCACCTGCAGATTCCAACGCATAATCCGTCAACCCCGTTTTATCAGCATCGTACAACGCCAACGCATCCCTCACAATCTTCCTCACTTCAACCTCAGTCAACTTTCCCCCGAACTCCACCGTCCCAACCCTATCCTCCCTCTGCTTCAACGTATCCCTCACAGCCGCCGCCGCCGCCAACCGAGCCACGGCCTCTGCTCGCTGCACCGTCTCGGAATTCGACTCTCGCGAGATCTTCTCCACGTCCGAGATCATGGACGTCTTCAACCAGTTCGCGAACCCATCGAATTCGGTTCTGGTTCGGCCCGAGTTCGGTTTTTGGCCCATGACTTGAAGCAAGATGGCGGCGACTTGGTTTTCGACAATTGCTGCGTCGTAGGTGTTGTTTCTGCAGCAGTTGCGCATGCTCGCTTCCAAGGTTGCTTGGTTTTCTTGAAGGTAGTTGATGTTTTCCCTGATGGCGTGCATTTGGAGTTCCAGGTTTGATATTCGTTCTAGGTCGATTGAAGCGTCGGTTTTGCCGAGTCTGAAATGGAAATTGGCGTTACGAATTTGTTGCATTGAAATTTTGATGTTTTGAGCTGAATTTGAAAGTTTGCCATTAAAATTTCGTAATTTTGATATAAATTTTAAAATCTTCAATTAGAATATCGAAATTTTAATGTAAATTTTGGAGTTTCCATTAAAATTTCTTATTTTCCATTTGAAATATTGAAATTTCGACTTTAATTTGGAATTTTCCATTAAAATTCCCTTCTCTTCCATTAAAATTTTCCACTTTTCAATTAAAATTTCGTAATTTTGATGGATAAATTCACATCAAATTACAAAATTTCACAAAAATGTTTCTCAATTTCAAATTAATTTAATATTTCACAAAATTTAACCAAATTTAACCAAATTTCACAAACACTCCATTAAAATCACAAAATTTATCAAAAATTTCATAAAAATTCCATTAAAATCACAAAATTTATCAAAAATTTCATAAAAATTCCATTAAAATCACAAAATTTATCAAAAATTTATCAAAAATTCCATTAAAATCACAAACTTTATCAAAAATTTCACAAAAATTCCATTAAAACACAAAATTGATATAAAATTTCCCACTTTTTCCAATGAAAACCCGCCATATTGCCATCGAATGATCAAACGTTCATCCAATTTACTCCAAAATTCCTCCAAAAACTCACTTACTGCCATCCCCACACTCAAAACGCCACTAAACTGCCACTTCAACTCACGTCAAACTCTCCTTCGTAGTCTTCAACTCATTAGCCAACACTTCCTGTTGCTCCAGAATCCCATGAATCTGCGCGTGCAACATCGACAACCTCTGTTTATGTACATCAAACGTGTCGCTCTCCTCTTTCCTTGCCACTTCTTCATGTACCATCATGAACTTGGTTGACAACTGTAGTATTTCCGCGTCTACAATCGACCTGACAATCTTCTCCACTTGTTCCTGGCTGAGTTGTGCTTCAACTTGGACGGGTAACCGATTAGTTTCCACTTTTATTGGTACAAAATATTTCCCTGACACCTGCAATATAAAAATAATTAATTAAAAACCGTTAATATTGATCAAATATTTTGATTATTTCATTTAAATTTTGGGTTTTTAACCGAATTTATCAATTTTGCACTAAATTCCATTAAAAATCTAAATTTTTCATTACATTTCACAATTTTTCGGTAAAATTCCCTAATTTTTAAATTTTTCACAATTTTTCATTAAATTTCTCAATTTTTTATTAAAATTTCACAATTTTTCATTAAAATTTCTCAATTTTTCATTAAAATTTCTCAATTTATTCAATTTTTCAATAAAATTTCTCAATTTTTCATTAAAATTTCTCAATATTTCACTAAATTTCCAAATTTTGGCTAAAGTTTCCAAATTTTCCATCAAAATTTCTCAAAATTTCGTTACAATTTTCCAATTTTTTGATTAAAATTTCCCAAAATTACATTTAAACCTTCCAATTTTTTTTACTAAAATTTCTAAATTTCTTAATTTTAACTAAATTTCCCAATTTTAACTAAAATTTCCAAATTTCCCAATTTTCAATAAAAATATTTTCAATTTCCAAATTTTACATTAAAAATTCTCAGAAATTTTCTCAATTTCTGTGTAAACTTCCCTGTATTTCCAAATCTCTTCATTAACCCCAAATTTAACCTAATAAATCAAAACTTACACTTTCATTTGTTTTATTTGATTGAAAAAAAACAAAAGCAGATGCCGTCGACAAATAAGCAACTTCTGCACAATGTAAAGCCGATGTGTAGATAAATAAACATGAATTATAGAACCAATCTCTTGCACCAACGACATAGTATTTAGCACCTTCGTACGTTTCTTCGCTTCTATTAGAGAGCAAACCTGAAAATTTAATTTTTTAAATTTAATTTCAGGATCTTTAATTTATTTGGTCTAATTACCTAACAGTAATAATAAGAGGAGGAGTAATAATGGCAAAAGAATCCATTTCTTGCTTACTTTCCTGAAAAAGATTTTTTTTAAATGTTACTTCATGTTTGTTATTGAAATAAATGAATTTGCATCTTTATTTCTGAGAAAATTAGTGTGATTAAGTAATAATAAGATATGGAAATTATTTTTAAAATTTCAACATTTTGGTTTCAATTAAAATTTCAACATTTTGGTTTCAATTAAAATTTCAACATTTTTTTAACCTAATTTTTGTTAGAATTTCAAAATTTCATTAAAGTTTCCTCATTTTCATTGTAATATCAATTTTGAGTCTAATTTTCATTCCGATTTTAAATTTTCTTTGAAATTTCCAGTAAATTCTAGAAGATTACAAAATTTTCTAAATTTTCCAATAAAATTTTCAGAAATATTCCAAATTTTACAAGAAATCTTCATGAAATTTACCATAAATTTCCTAATTTTTTTTATTCATTTTCCAAATTTTAATTAAATTTTCCAAAATTCTCATTCATTTTCCAAATTTTAGTTAAATTTTTCAAATTTTCATTCATTTTTCGAATTTTCATTGAAATTTTCATTAAATTCTAGAACTTTCCAAATTTTCCATGAAAATTTCATTACATTCTAGAATTTTCCATGAAATTTTCATTAAATTCTAGAATTTTCAATGCAACTTTCATTAAATTTCCACAGTTTCATTAAATATTTCATTATATTTTTAAAATTTTTCATTTTCAGCCATTCATTTAAATGTCCAAACTTCTAATTTGACATTTCATCACATTTTATATTTTCCAGTTAGAAATATCAATTCTCACCAAGTCAAAATCCAACTGTCCAAAAGAAGAACTGAACAAAGAATCCAGTAAATCACAGACCAAACTTTATCCCAGATCGTTGTCACGGGCACAACACAATCAACTACAAAAAAAAAAAAAAAAATTATTTACAAACATAACAAAAAACACTCTCTAACTCATATAATCAACATGTTTCGATATCGACTTTTTACCACTTACAAATTATGCTATTTGTAATATTAGACGATAACAAAACTGGATTATGACCTTTAGTAAAATAAATTCTTTTTGGCACATTTAAAAAAAATAATTTTCACTAATTTCTTATAATATATTACATAAAAGTTTTGTGCAATTTTTAAAATTATTCCAAAAGTTTTATGCAATATTTAACATTTATCCAAAAGTTTTATGCAATTTTTTATATTTTCTAAAAACTTTGTATATTTTCTCTAAATTTTCCACTCCAGCTCCACTTATTTCACACTTTGAACACATTTAATAACACTTTTAAATTTAAATTTTAAAAAAGTAGAAATTCTCATCAATTTTTAAAAAAATCACAAAAATTTTACATAACTTTTCCACACACACTAATAATTTTCAAATAAATTTCCAAAAAAAATAATCAAAACTCGCAAAAATTCCATAAAAGTAATTAAAAATTCCATAAATTCCAAAAAATCCAAAATTACTATAAAATTTCCATACAAATCTTAAAAATCACAATCCAGCTCAGCTATAATCACCATCAACTTACATATATTAAACCACATCTTGAAAAACCCATAACTTTTCCGTTTCTCAACGCCCAACGTATTCCGATTAATCTCATACTCGTCGTCATCCGAATCTGCATCCAAACCTAAACAACAAAATATTTATCAACAAAAATTCAAAAAATAAAAAATAAAAAATACCATAAGACAAATTCCTTTTCAAATTCCCCAGCTTTTGTTCCACCGTTTGTCTTCCACCGTAAGAATTACGGTTATTTAACTCATTGTACCTTAAAACATCGTATTCTTCATCATCATCTTCATCTAAATCATAAAAATTTTTTTTAAAAATTTTCAAATTTGTTTCTATTAATTTACTGACAATAATAAGTATTTGTGTTTGCGTAAGCTTGTTTATCAATGGCATTGCCCACGTGATTTATGTTTAAATAATTTGTTTGAAATCCGATTGGTTCGTCCGTGTAACCGTCGAATGATGATATCAGTCCTCTTCTGGACATATTGGGAAATGGCACGGAATCTGGTGAATGTCTGGAAGATATATAACTGGAGCTTTATAAAAAAAAAAAAAAAAAAAAAGAAAGAAAATTTAGTACAAATTCAATTTTATGGTTAAAAAGTCACAAAACCCAAACAAATTGATGAATTTCAACGAAAATGCGTTTTTGAAGACTAAAAATATAAAATTTCGCTGGGAAATGAATTTTCAAGGATCAAAAACTAAAAAGCATTTGGCCAAAAATCGAATTTATTTAAAGTAAAAAATCGAAAATTCATTTCGCTTTTCTCATCTAAAAACTCGAATTTTTGAGTCAAAAATCTTAAAAATCCGATTCATTACGCTAAAAACCACATTTCTGAGACCATAAAACGTGAAAATTTCAAATATTTACCTTCAAAACACATTTTTAAAATCAAAAATTATACATTTCGATAATTCACCCTTTCACCTTCGACCGCTGACGTCACAAACCTCAAAATGGCGCCCGCTTCAAAACCTCCCCCCAAACCATCAAAACCCCTCAAACAACAAAATAAAAATCAAACACCAAACTCCACAAACCTTCTAGCGTACGTATAATCAGTCTTGTCGCTCGATCTACACAAAAAACCAAAACCAAAACCAAAATCACAACCAAAACTCAAAATTTCAACTTTTAAAAACAACTCACTCAAAATCCAAATCGTCGCAACTCGAGTAATCGCTGTATTTACTCACATTCCGACCACCGACCGATAAATTCCCGTTTTTACCACTCGAACTCTTTTTACCGCTATAAACCGCTCGTTTTTTCTCAACCGACGACGACTTAACGACGGGCGCCGGTGATGTGAACTCGCCGATCGATTTTGTAGATGTCACGGTCTTCGACCGTTGAGAAAAGCTCCAACCGGTCACGGTTTTCACCGACGAGTTATTACTGTGAACAAAAATGAGAAAACGATTAAATTACAGTGGAAAAGCGTGAAATTTCATCCCAAATGCCAAATCGTTACACAGTTGGTTCCGCTCTGCGCCGAATGCTACTCGCAGACGTGTGCTCACGGGAGGAAGTAGGAAAGCCAACGTTTCCTTGAATTTCTGATTTATCTGAGGTTATTTCCGGTAAAATGTTTTTAAATATGAATATGCAATTTTTTTTGCTTGTTTATTTAGGATTATGGTAAATAAAATTTTTTTTAACTTAAAAAAAAAAAAAAAAAATCCGCCCGAACAGGGACTCGAACCCTGGACCCTTAGGTTAAAAGCCTAATGCTCTACCGACTGAGCTATCCGGGCATGGTAATAAATTATGTTTCAAAGCATTACAGTCATTAAATTAATAAAAATTAAAGTAATAAAAATTATTTTTAGAGAACATTTTTATCATAAATGTTCAAATTCAAAATTTATAGCAAAATTTTTAACGGCTTTCATAAAAACAAATTCTTTTTCAACAACACCATCTTATTTATGCATACAAATATACATTGTTACCCCTTAAATGAAAGCTCTCGTCAAGCAGAGTCCAAATCACATACAGTTTACAACCAACATAAATTTACAAGTCCAAAAATTAAATTTGAATACTCCAACGCGCGAAAGTTTTCACCTTTCGACAACTTACCTATACGCAGCACTCGACTCTTCATCCGAGTGGGTTGTCTTCTTCACTAAATCTTCAATCCCTTCTTTTTTAGTAACAATTTCCTTATGATTGTGTGAATGGTGGTTATGGTTGCTTTTCCTATTAACAACAACAAATAAATAACACTAAATGAAATTTCACATCAATGATTCATCCTTTGAGCAATAAACAGCCATTTTCCTTTCCCACCATCCAGCATTCAACTGCAGTACCCCCAATTTCCTGTTACTCATCAACCAGTGTCATTTGCTTTGCTAAGATATTATTAAGATACAATAATCTTTGAACCAAACCTTTCTCTTCTAATTGATGGTCAAAGGGCAGTGACTTGCTCAGCCTAAGAAATATTAATTCATCTCAGTGATAGCACTTTCCTCTTAGAAAGAGAAAAATATTCAACTCACTTGCCAAGTTCTAATATTAGACAACCAACCAGAGACAAGTAACTAAATATTAGTGTCAACATTTGTTTCTGGGGGTCTCCAACACATGGAAACACTTGACATGTTTTTGTGTTTCTTATTTCATGTGTACTATGGGGTTTTCATTCTATAGTTTGAAGATTAAAGGGAATGCTCGCAAACAAAGTTACACATTGTTTTTGGAGCCTTTCGTTATTTAATTTTGGTCTTATGGTGGGTTCACACTGATGTTCACACTGAGACGTAACGTAAGGAATGGTGCATTGTGGGATTGAAATTGACCT
>JAQIXT010001858.1:0-13259 GCA_034700445.1 Stenotaenia linearis
AAGGCACCAGAGCTCTCTTTAGCATCACATTAAGTGAAGTACCCAGGGGGACCACGAGGAGGTAGAGAGATGGGATTCCGAGATGTACAGGACACGGGGTAAGCAGTTCGCCGGCTTCAGAATAAAGCCAAGATACCAAACATGAATCATCATCCATGTCACTCATTTATTTGTGCACCGTGGGACTGGGAAACGTCCACGACCCCTAGGGCAGGACACCTTGGAACCCAGTCACAATTGGGGGCCCGTCCAGGTCAGTATTTTTTTCGACTCTCCATCCACAGGCATTTACGTCCAGAGCGGAAGTCACGGCCAGGTGTTGGAACTCGATTGCCGGAACGCATGCTTTGTGCGGAAAAGCAATCACCTTCTCGTCCCATAACCAGTTAGCGGCACGCACTCGCTGCAAGCCGGTGGCTGGATGCTTGGACGGCATTGAAGTTGAAAAACCCCGTGCTCGTGGGGCTCCGGATTGCTGTGGGACCCATGAAGGGAGGACAATAGTTCCCTTCTGAGTGGTGATAAGTGTAATTCGCGGTTCTAAGGGCCGCGGGAAAATTGGACATTCCGGTCGTCTGTCCATGTCGCGTGCCGGTGGAACTGTTGCGTGCTCGGGCAACGAAAAGGGATGCCGGGGCAGCCAACCCCGTACATATTGTGTTTGCGAGACACCGGTAACGTCAAGTTTAAGCTGTGGGAACGCCTAATGGTTGCTGGCCAGCGACACGGAGGTGGTTTACTTTGACAGGTAAGACTCCTACACCGTGTGTATGTGCCCATCGGGTTGGGAGCCGTATCGGGATGGATGTGATTGATGTTCCATTAGGGAGGCTGCCAAGTAGCGACCACGGTCGAACTGGCGGTGCTCCGTGATTGGGCATTACCATGTGCTGGAATGCGGATCTGCCCGGAACGTCGGAGAAGCATCCCGAAACCGTTCGTTGCAGGCGGGTAGAGTTAGGCCTTTCACTTTACAGCTCGGGGGCACCCAATGATTTAATGGGGCTGATGCTTTATTCGTGAAATATCTGATTCGCATTTTTACGTGTTGTCTGAGATCTCTGCCCAGACAGGGTTACCATGGGGTAGACGGCCCAGCGCACATGGAGCATGGTGGGATTTAGGAAGTAGAATTGGCAAATATTAAAATATTTTGTTTTTAAGACATTGTGGATTTTTTTGTTGTTGTTTGTTTAAAAAGGGTTTTAGTGTTACGGGAAAGAAATTTCTCCAAATTCTTTAGCCAGGTGTTGTAGAAATAGGTTTCACATTTAGGCCTGAATGGAATTCCATTTGGCTGGAGATTATCCTTAATCCGAATGGATTAGCCAGTATGTGCAAAGATATCCAGGTTGGGATGACTCATACCTCCTGGGGTATGGGGGGGAAGCACAATGAACCAGTCACATTGTACCAGGATTTCCGGGGATTAGCGACAGGTGTTTTCTTCCGGAAGTTGGAGGAGAGGCGTTCTCAGTTTTCCTGCAGCTTGTCGGGACGACATCTCCTCGCTATCCCAACTTTTTTGGGATAGGTTCGAAAGGTGTTGTAGAAATAGTATCACAAAGTTACTTTAACTTTAATCCCAGTAACTTGTGTGTTTTTTTATTTGTTGTTGTTGTTTAATTATTTTCTAGGATGGTCAGGCCAGCCAATACGGATTAAGAACAATGTGTCCAGCGTGCACACATGGACACATCGTTCGACGCAGTTGTCACATGCCTGTTTCCAGCGGTAGGCGCGGAGCCACCGATGGCATGCGAGGCAGATGCAGCGGTCGAACTGCTCCAGGAGTGGCACAATTGAGCAATGGCGGCTGAACATTCGCTGGCCCTCGCTGAACCGCCCGCGACTGCCCGCCGTTGATGCAGCTGCATTCTCCCCGACTTTGGTGGAGACGCAGCAACAACTAGACGAGGCGCTGGTTCAGCGGGATGATGCGTTATTGAGGGCAGAACAAGCCAAGATGGACCGGGACCAGGCGGAGTTGGATCTGTTGGATCTCAGGGCCTCGGTTGTAGATCCAACAACCGGGACTTCCGCGCTGGTGCTCGTTGATGCACGGATCACAGACCTCCGCAAACAGCTGTCGGCCGCACAAGCGGACCTGACAGCCACACAAGCAGAGCAGATGGCGACCAAAACGGATTTGGTGTCGACTCACGACGAATTGACTACGATATGGTCCACCTTGATGGGCCCGGTGGCCGACTGGGCCACCGGGCCCAGTCGGAGTTGTGTACGACGTGGGATCAACGTCAGAAGACAACGGCACAAGCCAACACATTCATAGCGCAGGCAACGTCAAAACTGACAGGCCTCCGGGCAGACATGGTGCATATCATGCAACGGCCGGTTGAAGCGGAAAACCTGGGGCAACAGTTGATGCTAGACCTTCAGTCGACACAGCAAAGGCTCGTGCCGGCGGAGCTGGCTGTGTTGGCGGTGGGTCAGCAGCGGCTGTTAGACATCACGGTACCAGTAGGAGGCTGGTTGATGAACCCTCTGAGCCCTGTTAGATAGAAAAGAAAAGAAAACCAGAGGACAAAGACCCTTGTCCAAAACTAGCAGAGAAAAAGAAAAACTATGACCCCAAAACCATTGAAGGTACCCAGTTCTCATTTAGCATCACACAAGGTAAACTGCCCAAGGTGACTGCGAGGAGTTGAAAGATGAATTCATGTGCATGAACAAAACTTGGTCTTGCAATATTGGATTGT
Organism: Stenotaenia linearis; assembly: GCA_034700445.1. Classification (NCBI taxonomy): domain Eukaryota; kingdom Metazoa; phylum Arthropoda; class Chilopoda; order Geophilomorpha; family Geophilidae; genus Stenotaenia; species Stenotaenia linearis. The sequence goes on from JAQIXT010001858.1 coordinate 2,721, forward strand.
TATGAAGCTAAATGATTAAGAGAATCGGGGAAGGTCCAAGCAGCTGCAAAGACCAAATGCGACCTGTCGCAATAACTAAGGACTAAGGTAGCTACATTACAATAAAAGTTAAGATTATGAAAAACTGCCATCAAGGAGACAATTTGTCTAGGCCTTCTCTATCTATAAGATTCCTGACAGTACCCTTCACTTGGACTATTTAGATCTAAAAATTATCAAATTACTTAGAATCAACAAAGTTGTCAATATATATTACTATTTAAAAAATTAAATTTATCACATGATACTGTACTTTTCAGTTTCAGGTTCACATAATAAAATTTTTTAAAAATGTTTATGATGTTTACATCATTTTTTGATATTAAAACATTATTATAGAATGTCAGATTTTATTTTAAAAAATTTTACAAAACAACTGATGGAAGATGTAGAAAATTACAGTTATTTTCCATTCACAGATGGAAAAACAGTTTGAACTTAATTCGAATAAATTTCACTCCAAGTCAGTATATTTTTAAATTTTGAAATAAAAAATTATACATAAAATTAAACAATTGTAAAACAAATAATAAATAAAAAATCTTAATAAAAGTAGATATTATTACTTATTTCTAAATACCATATCATAGATCAACACACTAACAAATAAATTTAATATATCTGCAATAAAATACAAATTATTTATTATTCATTACCATAGTCTGTACTTGATAATTACAGTTTGTCGAAGACAGAAGATGTCTCAACTTCAATTAAGAACAGGTCAGTTGGAAGATGAATTTCAATCCTTGCAGCTAGGCACAGTACTGCTTAAAGGTCGCCAGTAGCTGCTAAAGTTGTACATGAGCTGTCTCAATAACAATAACTTTACACAAGCCAGAAACTTCTCACAAATCAATATTTTTTCATAGTTCAAATACATATACAATTCAAAAATCTTTACACAAGTCCATACACCCAATTGAAGTTGTAGATAACTGTAGTGTTCGTCGTGTGGTGGCTGGCAGCAGAGTGCGAACAATGCTAGTGGTGCAAGTGTGTAGTGTCATTGTAATAGGTTTTGCTGTAGAAATTAGAATCATTAATAAACCGTGTCACTCATCATTGCGGTCGTGCTCTTTCGTCCTTGGCTTTAAATTATCAGTAGTACAAACGATGCAATGGCGCAGTCGGCAGGATTCCTCAGCGTGTAGGACGTAAACGAATGTAAATGGCACACACGAAGCAAGTTCATGATTATACGAGCTCCGAGCTTAAGAAAAGGTGCATCTTGAGGCCAACCCTAATGGAACAGCGGCGACTCCATTACCCACATCCAGACTGACTCAGTACGGGATTATTAGTACTTATTACTTGCCATGGCGTTTAAGCAAGTCGTGTGGGGCTCACTTGGCCCCTACACGGGGAAGTCGAGTGACAGTTGGAGCCGTTATTTGGAACAGTTCGACCAATTTTGTGCATTGAACGATATCGTCGATAAGATTAAGATTGCCCAACTCTTCAAAGTTAGCATAGGAACTGAGGCTTACGAATTATTATACAGACTAGCAGCTGAAAAGCAAGTTGATGACCTCATGTATGATGCATGTAAGGAACTCATTACCCAATATTATAAACCCACTAAGAGATCAGTAGTGGCCTGTCATCGACTAGGGGAGAGGTATAGACAGCCAAATGAAACTGTGGTGGAATATGTCACAGTTTTAAAGTCCATGGCTCAAAAAGCAGACTATTCCAGTGCTGAGTTAAATAAAGCCATCCTAAACCAATTGATTAGAGGAATAAAGAACAGCCACGTTCAATCTAGACTTCTTGCAGAGGACGACAAAGTTAGAGAAGGCCATAAGCATAGCACTGGCTGAAGAAGCAGCCTCGTCCGGAGTAAAAACATTTCAACACTCTAATCAAGAATCCACAAAGTGTTAATCAAACAGTTCCCCTACCAATTACGACAGACTCTCTGGAAGTTTAAAATGTTTAAGTGTTGCTGCTACAAGCCACCACCAGGCCTAGTATAAGGGGCCGACCCACGACGAACCCCAGGAGGCCCTGGAGACAATTCGGTGGCAGCCCCGCCAGGGGTCAACAAGCACGTCCCACAAGTTCCACTGATTGGAATTATGTACGCAGACGGAATCGTGGTAATACAGCTCCCCCATCCCCATGCAAGGGATGTGGAGGCAACCATTACAGGTCAGACTGCCCTTTTCACGAAGCAGTGTGCAATAAATGCGGCAGGACCGGTCACATCGACAGGGTGGGCAGATCAGAATGAAAGAACGACCAACCTGGATTTCAGAGGTATCAGGGTGTGTCGCCTCCACAACCGAAACCAAGAACAAAGTTCCTTCAAAGCTCAATTCCCTTAAACTACACAGATCAAATCCCTTTCGAGGAGTTCGAATATAGCCTATGCTATGCCACTTCATCACAGCAGTGCTATCCCCCGATCACCATGGAAATAAAGTTTGCCAGAAATCCAACCAAGTTACAAGAAGTATCTAGATTTATGGCCCACTGGGGCACAGAGGCTTCAGATGCAACCCACCAATATTAGGTTAATGGGTTATCACGGGTTTCCAATACAAGTCCTGGGACAAATATCAATACTCATAACCAGCAACACAATGACCAAAGTAGTGTCAGTAATGGTGGTCGATGGTAATGGGCCAGACCTAATCGGACGGGATGTGATTTACAATTTTGGACTAACTCCGTCGTTGGTCTTAACGGCAACAATAACGGAAAAGGACAGCATTGTGGCATCCATATTGCAAGAGTACAAGGAAGTCTTTCAGGTCGGTCTAGGAGTGTACACGGGACCCGAGGTTGAACTACATTTGGACTCCGGTGTTGCCCCTAAGTTTTTTCGCCCCAGAACTGTACCATTAGCCTTAAGAGTCCGGGTCGAAGAGGCCATACATAAAGCGATAGAGGAAGGAGTTTTTAAAACAGTTAAATTCACCAAGTGGGCCACACCTCTAGTCACCGTCATAAAAAAGGACGCCACGGTCCGATTATGCAGGGATTACAGGTCCACAGTCAACACAGCTATATGCCCAGACCCTTACTCTCTAATACTTATGAATAGATCATTTGCTATCGAGACTCGCCGGCTCGAAACATTTCACCAAGTTGGACCTTCGTCAGGCATATCAGCAAATCAAGCCAACTCAAGCCACGTCTGAAATAGTCGCCGTCAACACACACAAGGGCCTGATGGCCGTCACCAGGCTACCCTTCGGAACAGCTCCATCAGCTGGGATTTTCCAGAGGAGAGTGGAGCCGGTCCTCTCAGCTCTTAGAGACGTGGAAATATACCAGGACGACATCCTTACACAGTCAGACTCAGCCGACCGGCATGCGAAATCGATTAGAGAAGTCTTACAACAACTAAAAGAAGCCGGACTATGATTGTGTGAAACTAAATGTAAATTTATCCGTCCCGAGTTGGATTATTTAAGATTCCACATCTCAGAAAAAGGTGTTTCCCCGTTGAAAGAGAAACTACAGGCCCTACTAGCAATGCCAATGCCACAGAACAGACAACAAGTCCTGAAGTCCAATCCTTCTTGGGCATGATTAACTTCTATAGGCAATTCCTACCACATATAAGAGCAGTCTTATCTCCACTCTACAGCCTCACGAGATTGAACATACCATGGAGCTGGACCACACACCATGCTAATGCTTTTCAGGCGGCCAAGAGAGCCTTAACAGAAGCCAACATGCTTATCCACTATGACCTCAATAAACCATTAGTGCTCACCTGTGATGCGTCCCCGTACGGCATTGGCACTGTACTGGCTCACTCAGATGCCCAGGGCACCGAGGCACCGATTGCATTCGCATCTAAAATGCTGACACCAACACAGCAAAATTATGTTCACATCGACCGCGAGGCCTTGGCGATCTATTTTGGAGTCAAAAAATTTCACAATTACCTGCTTGGAAGGCCATTTGTGATCTTCACCGACAACAAACCACTACTCGGAATATTTGGAAAGGACAAGCCGATACCCAATCATTAGTCCAAGGCTACTTAGATGGACGCTCATACTTTCTTCTTATGACTATCAGTTGAAATACCGCAAAGGAGAACAGATGGGCAACGCCGACGCCCTCAGCAGATTATCCATCCACGACCACGCATTGGAGTTTCCCCCGGAATCGGAGAGACACGTGTTACTCACAGATTTAGAGGAATTAAGCCTTGTGGACGGAAGAGAACTAATAGCAGCCAGGCAGAAAGATCCAACTTTAGCACAAGTAACCAAGTATATACACTACTACATGATTGGCCGTATGCCAAGCCCCAAGACCCTCTGAGGCAGTATTGGAACAAACGAAACAAGCTATCTTTGGATCAGGGTGCCGTATTGTAGGGATCCAGATTAGTGATTCCCAATCATTGCGCACTAGGATGCTAGAGACTCTCCACGAGGCACATCTTAGAAGAAGAAGAAATACTGCTTAAGGTCCAGTGTTGTGACGAACGAGAACAAAAAGTTCGCGTTCACGAACGTTTCGTTCATGTTCGCGAACTCGTTCGTCACATTTTTGGGAGGAACGGGAACGCCAAAATAATCTGAACGCGAACGAAAGTTGATATTTCGTTCGCGTTCGTTGCAACAAGGATCAAACAAATACAATGGCCCATATCACATGCCATTTCATACTTTCATACCATGCAAACAAAAAAATACAACAAAACAACAAAATGAAATTAGTTAATTAAACATTTTACATTTCCTAACAACACCGACCAGTGAAACATTGCGAATGCAACATTTACCAAAACTCGTCTCGATCCCAGCAAAAGAAAAAAAAACCGTGCTATCACCAGACTGCGGGTTGACACGACGGGTGGGGGGATCATTGTTATCGGAATCATTGTTTTCGGATGGTTCTTTGTTCTCACGAATGCTTTCACTAACGTTTTCTGAACGCATTCGTGAACGCAAAAGCGCGTTCGTTAGGCTTTCGCGTTCACGAACGCGAACGGAAGTTCAGTTCGCGTCGTTACATGAACGCGAACGTGAACGCGTTCAAAAAAAAAAGAACGGGTCCCAACACTGTTAAGGTCACAAGCCGCTACAAAGGCCATACGTGACCTGCCACAAAATCAGTAAGAAGCACAAATCAGCAAAATGCTAACAATACCAAAAGTGTAACAAAATACAAATGAAGCAGACAACCCAGCAAAACAGCCAACACATTCAAACACTCACATAACCATACCCCCCAAACACTCAAATACGACCAAAAAAACCAGAAAGTTTAAGGAACCTAAAAACAGGTGCAAGATCAGCAAAATTATTGATAATGTCCAAAGACTGTAAAACATCACAACCAAAACACTGACGCACACCACACTGGCACATCTTAGAGACCCTCCACGAGACACATCCTGGAATCGTGGTAATGAATAAGGATGCCATCGGATCGGTTCCATCCGAACCGATTTTCGGATCGGATTGGTTTCGGATCGGATCGGATAGAACAAATATTTATCCGACCCGAACCGTTATCCGATCGGAAAAAACCGATGTTTTCACAATAAAATAAAATAACAACTTGTTACATTAGTAAATTACTAATGTAACAAGTTGTTATTTTATTTTATTGTGTTTTGTTTACTAATAGTAAACAAAACAAGTTGTTGTCAACAACACAACTTCCCATGTTATGTCACCTTATATAGTAACCAAGGTGACCTTAATTTAAATGTTGCATAACCAATGGTTACGCAACATTCAAATTAAGGAATTACTATTAAAGGGCCACATCAACATAATTCTCATTTGTCACCAATACGAATTGGTGACACAAAACACAAAGTGACATTGTACAGTACCTACGACATCCACTAGCCAATGAGAAAACAGATGTATTAAGTTGGTGGAAATGCAATGAGTGTGTCTATCCAAATGTATCAAAAATGGCAAGAGATTTTTTAAGTGTGCAAGGGCTTCTGTTTCTATTGAAAGAGAATTTTCAGGTGGAGTTGATTTGTTAACCCCCAATCGCCGAAAATTGGCTCCTGACTGCATTTCAGCATCAATGTGCCTGAAATCATGGTTGAAATAAATTTTGAAATAAAGTTTAGTTAGAAATGAAATTTAGTTTGGCTTTAGTTTTATTTTCGGATAAAACCGGTTCGGATCGGATAATGGATCGGATCGGATCAGATAAAATTCGGATCGGATCGGATCACATGATTTTTATCTGACTTAAAGTCGGATCGGTTTCGGATTGGTCAAAATCCGACTCAATCCGAACCGACGGCATCCTTAGTAATGAAGGCCCGAGCACGGTCAACAATATGGTGGCCCAGCATGGACAAGGAAATTGAAGAGAAAGTTAGGACGTGTCACATCTGTCAAGTCAATTCACCTTTACCCCAAGAATTCCCCCAATTCCTTGGCCTCGCCCCTCCGGCCCATGGAGAAGAATACACCTTGACTTTGCCGGTCCGTTCCACGGCAAGATGTTCCTAATTGTCGTGGATGCCTTCTCGGGCTGGATGCAGGCGGACGTCATGACTACTGTCACTGCTTTGGCCACCACCACCATCGACAAACTAAGGCGGCAATTCGCAACGTTTGGACTCCCAGAACTCGTGGTCACGGATAATGGTACTACATTTACATCTGCCGAATTCCAACAATTCCTACATCGCAATAAAGTACAACACCTTCGTACAGCACCCTACCATCCTCAGTCCAACGGCCTCGCGCAGCACGCGGTCCGTTGGTTTAAGGCTAGGTTGGTTAAGATGCAGCCGGAAGACATAGACCGGCAGGTTCAACGTGTCTTGTTCGCCCAGCATACATTACCTAGCGGGGAGGACGGCAAGTCACCAGCCGAGAAGTTCTTGAATCGTAGACTACAAGATCATCTATCGTGCTTGAAGCCAGTCGCCCCCCCCCCCCCCCCCAGAGGGTCAAAGCCATGTCTTGGACATATTCCAAGTAGGAGATTTTGTATGGGCCAAGAATTTCAGTATACATGCAGACAAGTGGATCCCTGCAGTAGTGACCGCCAATTGTGGCCGGGTCATGTATAAGGTTAAGGTTAACGACTCAGAATTGATCAGGCATGCAAACCAACTGCGCATCAGGTACGGTGAACCATCAACGGTGAACCATCAACGGTGAACCATCAATGGAACCGAATATCCCCGGACCTCTGATTGCAAGTCCCCAAGTCGTTAGACTGACCCAGTGCAGTCCCATTACCCAGCCTCTAGTCCAGCGTCGCAGGAGACCGGACCCAACGCGAATGCCCACCAGGATCATGATGAGACCAAGTCACCCCCGGTGCGCTAGTCCCTACGACGTTGGCCAGCGAGTGCAACTACGACTCGATGCGTGCTCTCGACATCCACCGCAGTGTTTGGACACCTCTGACTGTTAGCAGTTGGGGAGGGATGTAGTGTTTGTCGTGTGGTGGCAGCAGAGTGCGAACAATGCTAGTGGTGCGAGTGTGCAGTGTCATTGTAATAGGTTTTGCTGTAAAAATTAGAATCATTAATAAACCGTGTCACTCATCATTGCGGTTGTGCTCTTTTGTCCTTGGCTTTAAATTATCAGTAGTACAAACGATGCAATAACCAACAAAACAAAAACAGAGAACTTGAAGAAATGACAGAAGAAAAGAAAAGCCATGGCACAAATCCAACAAGAGAAATAGAACAACCTGTGACTGCAATCCAATCGGAGGCACCAGAGCTCTCTTTGGTATCACACTAAATGAACTAGCTAGGGGGGTCATGAGGAGGGTGAGAGATTTAGAATTCCCCCCACCCTCAACCCTTGCATACTTGAAAGATTGTTCTTAATAAATCAATAAATCAGACAACAGAAAATAGTAGAGAGTTTGCGGAGAACAAAACTTATGTTTTATAACTTATAAATTCCATGTTAATTATAAATCTAACTTATATTTAACATGGCATTTATAAGTTATACTTAAGACATAAATTTTGTTTTCTGCAAACTCTCTATTGTTTTTATTTGCTGAATTATATTACTAATGATATTCTTTGGATAGTGACATTGTATACATTGCTACTGCAAAATCATTAATTAATACTCTTCAGATTCCTATTTAAAAAAATTTAAAATTTTTAAATAGAAAATTTCAGAGAACTAAAGACTTGCAAAAGCTATGCTGCAGTAAATCCACAAAAAAATACTTTGTCTTTAATTAAATGAAACTTAAGAACTTAAGAACTTATGAACTTACTTAGAACAATACTCTAAAATTCATCAGTTACTTTACAATTTTTCATAATATAATTTAATTTAAAAGAAATTTATTATATAATTACTATTCTAGTGGTGATATTTTGAAAGTTATGCAACATTTTGAATTATTTTGGCAAGTGATGGTCATATTTTACAAACATCAAATTATCAACAGGTTGCAAACATACACTGCATTACTGTACGAGTATATAAGCTCAACCAAGATTTCTGTAAAATATTCAATTTCATCAATCAACTGACAGTTCACTTTAACATACACTAACTTCACTGATAAAAGTAAGTTTTAAGTCTTTATAGAATTTTAAAAAAATTATAATACTCTTTTTCTCGATTTAGATGAAGTATGCCATTTTTGCCATAACTCTGGTGGTTGCAATGCTTTCAGTGTTTATCGAGAGAAATATGGATGATGATTGGGGAGCATCGCGATAGATTTCATGACACTTTGAGCAGGTCTGCATATAACTCTTTTCCTGCGATATTAAATATTGTATTCATGGAAGAATAAAAGTAAAAAAGATGGGGTTATCAATGTGATTTTGTTTTCCTGGCTACTTTGTGGTGCCAATTTATTTTCAAGTAGAATTCCTCACTTGCTGGTGTCGTATGTCCGATTTTACCTCAAAGTTATGCGATGACACTTTGACTGTATCGTAATAAACTGCCTGGGTCATCACTTGGAAAAGATTAAGAGATGGGTGATAACCGGGATCCGTGCATTATCATAAGAAATAGAGATCAATCTAGATCTAGATCAATCAGCTCTTGTTAAGAGAAGAGGAGGAAAGTTCCATGTACTCTGTATCCGTGGATAACAGACTATAAGGTTGCACAATACTAGGGCCGAATTTAGGTTCTTGGCTCCTAGGGGCAGATATTTCAAATGCACACCTCAAAAACATTTTGAGACCATGATAATATTTTCATTTTTAATACATTACTAATTTTTTTAATTTAACTATCCAGAGAGCACAAAAAGTCCAGGGTAGTATTCAAAAAACTAGCCTAAGTTTTTGCATTCTGGACATTTTGCTACTTTTGGAATTGTTAGTCGCAGTCTTGTGTATATTTATTGGTGAAGATACTCCCATAATATACCTGAGATTTCTTGTCTTGCTGCACACATAGTTGTGCAGAGGAACACCATTCATCGTCTTGCCGTAAGCCTATCGCTTACAGAAGGACCCTTCAATCTTGCCTTACTTAAGGAGGGATTTTTCTCTTGTCTTGTATCATCCCCATTTGGGTGAGAAGAGACCCCTTTGAAACCCAGCACCTAAGTCACCAACGCACAGTGCGCTGGTGACACCAGGATCCCTCGCTGCCTCTCGCATCGCGATCAGCAACCAAGCAAGCCACAAAACCCCTAGACAGCCAGTCCAAGGAGAAAACTACAAAAACAACGAAATAACTCAACAAATTGGTGAATATACAAAGAACTTGTCTCAGGTTTCTAACGTGACTTTAGAAACCAACCTTTTTAATTGTTCAAGCCTTTTTCTTTAACGGTTTAACTTTGGGCATGTAAAAACCCCTGAATAAAATCTGTTTTATTGTTTAAACTATTTGGTATCTTTTCTTTGACCATCGCTTTGGCCACACGTGCAAATTTCGAGCTGTATCCTCGCATCGAGGGTGACAAGAACCACAGTCACGACAAGACAATTAACTGCTTGCGACGCTCAGTGAAGCCTGGCAGCAAAGACCCATGCTGACGGGGCAAAACTATTAGTGACTAGAGTTGAGATGCAGGGCAACTTAACGGGGACTCTTAGGTTAGGCACCGCCGATGGAAACACCAGCGCGGAATTGAGACCTACCAGACACAGAGGCTCGCGGTTCTACTGGCTTAAAAATAAACCCATATCACACACAAATAATATTGCGTCCTTCGTCCCCCCAGGTGGAGACCTCGGAAGCAGGTCACAGCGACTGCAAAAACAATATACTAAGTGAATCTGTATAAATACAAATACATTTGTGGCCTGTCTCATGTAACATACAGAGGGATATTCTAGTCTTGTTTCATCTTCATTTACAGTGAAAATGGACATACAGTATACATCTAGTCTGACTTCAGATAGACATTTTCCCTTGAATTGATCAGGAAAATAGCACCGTTAGAAAGGAAGGAAGGAAGAAATACAGCTTAAGGTCACAAGCGGCTACAAAGGCCATTCGCGACCTGCCACAATAACAATAAATTTACACATTTCAAGAACTTTACACAATTCAAAATATTTACACAATAGTAAATTTTAACACA
>JAQIXT010001859.1:0-13254 GCA_034700445.1 Stenotaenia linearis
TTGTTTTGGCCCACACAAATCATGGATATCCCATTCAGCTATGGCTAGCTATTGAAATTCAAGACACTGAAAAGTTCAAGTGAAGAAAAAAAACAAGAAAAATTGTCTTCAGCTCCTAAACCGTTAAAGTTACGGCAATTTTTCAACTTTTACCAGCTAACGCATAGGAAAGACGGTGCAATCTTTCCATTTCTGGTGTCAGCTTGACTGTATTTCTTAAACTTATTCTAGAAGAATGAAAAAATAAACAGAAAATGGCTCTTATATTTCAATGTTGTTTTGACAGCAAATTATGAAACTTCAGTACTTGTTCACCCCAGTACGTGTATTATCATCCATCTGTACTCATCATTTTGCATTTCACTCATTTCACCCATACAGATAATTCTCTACACGCTCTCTAAATTTCACGCTAGGTGGCAGGACCTTCTGGATGTCAATTTTTTCCCTACTTCGTGATAACCGAGAAACCGTCGGACTTTTTTCTACGGCTGAGTCACATTTCTACCGGCACGTTCCTCGTCGCAAAACATCGATTGTGAAACCCTTATTAATATTACAAAAAATAACCAAAATCTTTAATTACAAATTTGTACGTTTACTAGTACCACTTTATAACTTTGATAAACAATTTTTGTTTTCATTTATTAAAAAAACACAGATTATTTGCAGTTTTTTAATATGTAAAATATTCAATATTTTACATCATTGGCTCGATCATTAGTAAAATATAAGTCATTTAGTTTATTTTCGATCCCCTAGATGGCGCAGCAATCGAAGTAAAATTTTATCCGCCGGGACGTGCTGCCATCTATGAAGAGATTTTTAACTGTTTAAAATAAACTTCAATACTTAAAAACCGTATTAATTCAATTGCATTTAATTACATAATAGAAATATATATACTAAATTTTATTTCTTCCAGTAATTTATACTTAAAACTACATTATCATTTCCTTCTTACTGTATTACATTTTTTCCTTTATAAATATTAATTTCATTTTCATCCATTTGTAAAACATTTCTTAAAATTTCCTGTGTATGTTCACCCATAGTCGGTGGCGGAAGCACATTGTCAGTATTGACATTCGAATACTGAACTGGGTTGCCTGAATTTGTAAAATTCAACGATAAAAAAAAATCAAGTAATTTATACAATATAATCATTACTCGTTATTTTAATGATTCCTGCTTTTGGGTGATAAACTTCTTGCACTATTTTGTTGTATTTCACCTATAAAATACCGAAAAACAATTTTATTTGGTATTTTAATCAAAGGTCGATGTTTCTTTTGTATTTTAAAAATTAATCTCATTACTGATATTTCTATACAATATTTGCATTTTTTTAAGTTAAATTAAATTACAGCGTACAAACCTGAGGATCATTGAACACTTCACTCATAGTATTTATCGCTCCGTAGGGTATTCCGCTATTTTCGAATATTTCTAACCATTCAGCATTTGTTTTTTCCAGAAATCTGCAATATTCAAACATTAATTTAAAAATTACAATACCGAACCTAATTCTAATTTACTGGATACCAAAATACTAGAAATATTCGTAATTTTTCTAAATTTGACTCAAGACAATTTTAGTTTAAACTTTACGTAATTTTCCAAATTCTAACATTTCATTCCACACATCGATTTCATAATCCTTTCTTCATAAAACAAATTCACAAATTACTTTTTCTGAACAATATCCAATAACTTTTCCCTATTCTTCACTCGTAACTCATTAGTGGCATAATCCGCATCTTCACTTAACTTCTCCAAGCGCAACCTCTAATATAAAAAAAAAAATTTAAAAAAATTTTAAAAAAATAGAAAATAAAAAAAAATAACATTACCTGACAAAATGTCTTGAAATGAGCATTATTCCCCGCTCCAACAGTAAGATTTCCATCACTAGTCTTAAACGCCTTCAAAAAAAAAAAAAATTACAAATACACACAACTCTGGATAATTCATCACTTACTTGATAAGGCACAATACTTTCGTGCGCAGTTCCCAATCGTTTCCCTTCCAAACCAACGTTCAAATAATTACTCCCTAAATTCACCAACGTTGCAACCTCAATTAATCAACAACAACTCGATAAACACTCGATTTTTATCTGTAAAAATCTAAATACCTGAGTCGATAAAAGATTGCAGTCGATTTTCTGACCGCATTTCGTTTTCTCTCTTTGAATCAACGCAGCCATGATGGCACCGTGAGCGTACAAACCGGTCATCAAATCGGTAACGGCCACTCCAACTTTACACGGATCTGCGTCCTAAATAGAAAAAATAAATTTTAAATCAAGAGAACTCAAGAAAAAATTTCAAAAATTACTTCCGGTCCAGTTACGTTCAATAAACCACCAATCGAAGCCGCTACGACATCGTAGCCACTTCTTTGGGAATATGGGCCCGTCGGTCCATAACCTTCAAACAAAATTATCAAAAATCAATATATACAATAAAATTAATTAACAAGTTTCACCTGAAATAGAGCAGTAGATTAAATGCGGCGCGATTGATTTTAAATGCGAATATCCCAACCCTAACTCGTCTAATTTTCCCGGAATAAAATTTTCCACTAAAATATCGCTTTTCCTCGCCAACTAAAACCCAAAAATCAAAAAAATTCTTCACTCGCTACGAGTAAAACTCACATTTTTAACGATTTCCACGCCAGATTTGTGTTTCATATTAATCGCGATGCTCTGCGTTAAAAATGAACTGTCATTTTTGTAAATAATTTAAAATTTCGTTCAAAAAAATCGAAAACCTTTTTATTTCTATTGATAGAAAGAAAATAACAGCTTTCTCCCTTGACAAACGGCGGTCCCCAGCTGCGTGTGTCATCCCCAACACCTATACAAACAAAAAAAATTCATTTTTCAACTTTATTTATTTAAATTTTTAAACACAAACCGGGTTTCTCGACTTTTATCACCTCAGCGCCCAAATCTCCAAGGATCATAGTGCAAAATGGACCGGCCAGGATCCTAATCACAAAATTCATGATTCATAACAAGAAATTCAATCACTTAAGCCAATTTACCTAGTTAAATCGAGAACTCTGACATTTTTTAAAGGCAAAATCGACGAATCGGTGCAAACATTTTTAACTGTTGCGTAACAACTTCTCATTTTGACGGCCAAAAACTCCCCTGCGGACAGCATTTTTATCTCAAGATTCTCAACAATCCTCCAGGTATCACAAACAGATTAAATTATTCATCCCGGGTCACCGTACCGCCATCTAGAAAAAAAAATTCACAATAACATAAATAAATTTCAAAAAATCCTGCATAAATCATCATAAAAAACCTTTTTTCCAATAAAAACCACCAGGATGTGACTCAATTCCACAAAAACCCAAACAAAACCACTTAAAATCAATCGAACTCAACCTCGATCGTGACGTAAACTCATGAATCAGTCCCTATCAGTCCCGAATCGCTCATTTCCCACATTTTTCTCTTCCCAGCATTCGTAGCGGCAAACTCGCAAACCAAGCACTTCCTGGTGCGCGTCGTTGTGCGAGGAGAGGAAACTGCGCCGTATCCTTTTGTTGCTCCGCTTTCGCACCGCGGCTTCCTCCATATTGTACCCGAAACAAGGATGGGAGATAACAGGACAGCGGAAAACACACGTATGAACGAAGAAACTCGACTTCTCGTACAAGACTTTATCAATTACAAACTCGAAGAGCATTCGCTCGCCGTCGCTCAACCGCCATTGCGCACGCCGACGCCCGTCAGTAGGAAACTGCGACAAGTGACGTGCGAATTCGAACGGAAATACCGGACGTCGTTAGAAGAGATGTTTATTCGTCTGCAAAACGAAAATCAGGTGGCCGTCACTGCGCAGGCGGCGTTTCAAGGGGTTATGAATGAACTGTTAAGTAACGGCATCACTTGGAGTCGAATCGTGGCCATGTTCGCTTTTTGCGGCGGTTTGGCCGTGAGGTTTAACGATGAAGTAGAGCAAATCGTCGACGCGCAGACCGAATTTATCGATGCCACGTTACAGCCTTGGATTGCGGAGAACGGGGGCTGGGTGAGTGTGATTAAAGATCACGTGCGAGTGAAACGTATTGTGTTTTGACGCCATTAATGAAGTCGGGTAAATGGAAAATGCGAAACGTTTCGCTCGATGGCGTTTTCACAAAGCCATTTTCCTTTAATTTTATGTGTTGCAAAAGGGTGGCAGAACAGGAACAACATTCCTAGCATATCTGATGGGTCCGTGAGAATCGGCCTGGGGCGAAACGAGGTTTTGATTCATTTATTTTTCGTTTTTTGCGTTTAAATGGACGAATTCTGGGTGTGAATATGCGATTTTTTTTCGCGTTGCGCGTAAAAACGCGTGCACAAAAACGGAAAATATGAAATGATGATGGAAAAAGAATGACCTAACTCGATTGAATGAGTCAGCTGAGGCCAAGGAGCTTGGGAATGTCTTGACCTTGCACTCTCCCCCTTGCGAAGGAATGTAGTTCGTGGAACCACCCGCCTTTTCTAGCCAGGAACTTTATACTCGGCTCGAAACTTGTTTATAGTCATTCATGAAAAGATTCCCTCCTTTTTGTGCCTCGTTTTAAAACGCCAAAATGGCGGAATTCAAAATTTGAGTTGCGTGACGGATTTTCTCGTTTTTAATTAAACTTTTCTATTTTTCAGAACGGCTTCGTCGAATTTTGCGACGAAATGATAGAAGAAGAAGGAAGGAATATGGGATGGAAGAAAATCTTTAGCGGAATCGCAGCCGGAGCTCTGGGCGCGATGGCGATCGGAGCGTTATTAACTTCGAGAACTTAAAAATTCTGTTTTCTTTTCCCGTTTTTTGCTGCGTAACTGCATTTAAAAATAAAACTAACATTACGTTTCATTCTTAACACTTATTTGAATTTTTTAGTTTTATTTTTGAGTGCAGCTAGTGCAGCTAGGTTACGACTGTAAAAAAAATCTTAAGTTCATTATTTTGTTAAGTTAAATCGAGAATTTTTTTTAAAAAATAAAATAAAAAGTAAAAAAAAATTAGTTCATTTAAACATTTTATTTTTAAATACGAAAATTCATCGGAAATTGCATTTAATGCTTATTTAATATAGTTTTTTAAAATGTTTTCCTAATTTTTAGTGACGTGTTAATTTTTAAAAAATCCATATTTTGGGTTTTGTAATAATCATTGATGTATATTCACATTATCGTCGAACCAAATTGCATTTATAAAGAAATATTAACAATGCAGCTAATGTTTGCTTTTTACATGTCGTGACCGGAAGATCAGTTTTTTAGTACAAAATATTTTTTAAAAAACACCCGTTTGGTGTTAATGGACAAGTAAACTGCAAATTCAATTAAAATTTTTATAAATGTCCATATTTAGAGCTCTAGTCTCCCGTGTGTGACAACTTCATTTGTATTTCTTTAAAAATTTTGAATATTTTCTCGTAAAAATGTATAATTTCACTCGCTTAATGCACATTTATAATTTGTTTTGGTTTTTTTTTGAATTTATTCAAAGCTTTTCGCTGACTGAAATTTCATTTGTACTAAGTACAATTTGATTATATTTAATATCCACCCTTTGTTCGTACAAAAGAATTTTTTTTTCATAAAACGGACATAAAATGTCAATTTTTTTTTTCAATTTCATGTGAAATAAATTTTTTATGCACAAATTTGTTTTTCCTTACACCGGTCGTAAGAACGAGGGTTTTTATTAAGTTGACTCACGTACAGGACATCGTGAAATATGTCATTTAACCGTTTTTAGTTGATAAATGGATTAAAATAACATTTGAAGAAAACCCAGTTGCAAATTTAATGGCGTTAATTATGCGTTTATCGATTTAACCAAGGTTTAGTTTCGTACGAATGTTTTTCCACTGAAAAAAGAAAAAAAAACGATCAAAAATGAGTTTTTGAAGAAATTTTCGGGTTTGTTACGTAATTGTCTTCTTCTCCACATTCTTTGGTTCAGGACGAGCCCGGTTTAGCACTTTAAGGAAATCTGAGGTTTTGGCTCGCATTCGTGAATGAATATAAGCCTATAAGTGAAAAATTTAAAATATTGCTAATCTTCAATAAAAATTTGATTACTTACTTTTGAACATTTAATGTGATAATGAAGATAGTCTCGGAAAATGTGGATCAAATTGATGGTATTATCACGAGCATTTTTGTTAGTATGGCGTGGAAATAAAACTAAATTAATAAAAAAAACAAATTAAAATTTTAGATTCAGAAAACAAAAAAATTTCTATTTCTTTTTGGTTTTTTGTCAAGTGAAAAAAAACCGGAAAGTCATTAAAAACACATTCCGCAACTCCACTTGCTCAACTTATCCAATTACCGAATGTTATATAACCAATATTATCCCCTACACGAGCATCTGTGTTTTGAAGTTCCATCGGCGGCTCTTTATGAGTGAACAACACTTGTGGTGCCGTGTGACTGGCACGTCGACCTTCTTTAAACTCCTAAAATTACATCAAAACTCAAATCAAACCTTAAAAAAATCAATCAATTCCCTTCGCTACCTGCATAAACACTTTGCCAATGATAACGTCATCATCATCTTTGAATACTGTACTAAAAACAACCGTCACGCGATCCGGTTTCGCTTCTACGTACCTAAAAATCAAACAAAACGAACGTTTAACACGACAATTCCACATTTTTGTTAACAAATTACTAAAAATTACAATGTTTCGTCATCTCTGTAATGAATAACAGCCCTTTTGTGACCTTCCTCGCCCCTTTCTTGGAATTCAAAATATTTTTCGAACACAGAAGCAAAACAATTTCGTTTTAATAAACCGGCTTTCTTGACTAGCTCTTCGTAATTGGGAGGAATATTCTCCAAATCGAATAACAACGTCACATTATACCCTTCTTCGGGCGTAGTCAACATATTTCCATATTCACGAACCAATAACTGCGAAAAATCAAAAATTTTACTCAAATTTTGACAAATTTTACAAAATCCCTCACTTCGTCCGCTCCATGTTCCTGCAACTCCTTGTAAAACGTTAACGAGATGCTGACCTGTAATTACAAAGTGAAAATTAACGTAAATTAAATATTTAAAAGCTAATTACTTACCCGTAATTTAGTTTTGTCGCCATTGCAATTCGAGATGTGAAATAAAACGCCGTCAAAATCTGAAATGGAATTTATTTCGAGTTATGTCACTTATTTTTATTCAATACTTACCAGCGAAACGAATATCTACTGTTTCCGGTTTATTTCTGCATGAAAAAAAAATACTTTTGATAAGTAGCAGCTGAAATAAAAGGGGGAGTATGAGCAAACGCAGTGAAATTTCGACTTACCCGGCTAAGGCATTTTTAAACTTGATGAGTAAAGTGTCCTCGATAATTCTGTTGTTGATTTCTAGTAAAATCATATTGTTTTCTATAATAAACCACCGAAATTTAACTATGCAGTGATAGTTGAAGACGGGTGGAGTATTTGACTTTCAGCGGAAGTGGTTGTTTACTCATTCTTTTCACCGGAAATCCCAAACTTGGAGATGAACG
Organism: Stenotaenia linearis; assembly: GCA_034700445.1. Classification (NCBI taxonomy): domain Eukaryota; kingdom Metazoa; phylum Arthropoda; class Chilopoda; order Geophilomorpha; family Geophilidae; genus Stenotaenia; species Stenotaenia linearis. The sequence continues at coordinate 7,546 of JAQIXT010001859.1, forward strand.
CGAAGTCTCGTGGCCATTTCTCTAATTGTAAAATTAAAAATAAAATGAAAATTATAAATTTGAAACTAAATAATGTATTTTACTTTTAAAAACAACGATTTTATACAAATCATTATTGAGATGTATCTATATATCCGAAAAGTCGGGAAATGTGGCGTAGAGTAGAAAAAAAATTCTTAAAATACGTGATAAGTTCGTCTAAAAATCAAAAATTCCGAATTTTAAAGATTTTAAATAATATCATAAATTAATAAAGCTGGGGATTATCAAAATAAATAAAATAAAAATTATCTTTAAATAGGCGCGCAGTTTGTTTGGGCGCGCAAAATGGCCGCCAATAGTAACTGAACGTCTTCCGAAAACTTAAAAAGCGTTTAATTCAATTTCAAACTCTCTCAACGTCAAAGCACAGAATGATACAATCATCGACATTATTTCCAGTGATCTACAGTACTTGTCATTTCTCAGTATTCACTGATCAGGTGAAAATCTGAAGCGGAGTGTGATCGTGATGGACTCACAGCCACAACAGCTGTCCAGCGAAGAGTCGAATGAAAAATGCGGTGAGATAATTCGATGCTAATAATAACAACAATTCTTTGCAGGAGGTAGATCGTAGGAGGTTGATGTTTATAATTCTCATTTTTGCATCTGCTGTCATGAAGGAAATTGGTAAAAAATATTTTTCTCGTTTCGCAGGGTCGAAAGTCAGTCGTTGGTTGAGGAGCAACACTTGTAAAATATACCTGGAACAAGCGTTGTCATCATGGGTAAATATAAGAGAATTGATGTAGGAATAAAACTCTAATTTGTTATTTTTTCAGGGCGATCGAATGTGGAACTTTTCTGTCGGTTTGTACTTGGTGATGCTCGACAAAAATTCGTTACGACTCGCTGCGATTTACGGATTTACATCGTGTGTGTCGCTAATCATCTTTGGAGCCCCGATTGGTAGATGGATCGATAAAACTAATCGACTTAAAGGTAGTTTTTATGAAAAAATTTGAAATTTTTATGTCATTTGTGTGGTTTGTTTTGATTTTTTTTAGCTGCACGAACGGCGCTCGTGCTGCAAAATACATTCGTCGCCATTTGCGCCTCCATTTTGGTGGTGTCGTCGTATTTCGAAGACCGTATACGAGAAATGGAAGCCTTTTACGAAGAATTAATTCACTGGGCTGTGATTTCCGTCGCAATTTTGGCCGACTTAGCCAGCGCGGCCTCTAGAATCTCCATCAGCAAAGATTGGGTGGTCGTAATTTCGGAAAACTCGAACCATCTCGCTTGTAAAAATGAAAAATATTAATTTTTTTAAAGTAAATTTGTAATTTATAATTAATTTTTCGATAGATTTGAACGCCATGACACGTCGAATCGATCTAACCAGTTTGATTTGTGCGCCGATTGTGACCGGTCAGCTTATGACATACACGTCGATGGTGATCGCGGCCATTTTCATAGCGGTTTGGAATGTGATTTCGATGTTCATCGAATATTCTATACTTTCCAACTTGTATTACTCCACGCCTGCATTAGCAGTGAAAAATGTTTTAAAAAGTATGTTGCCTTACTTTTGTTTGAATTTTGAATTAATGGATGAATTTTCAGGAAGGACATCGTCGTTTATGAGAAGTCTTGCGGACGATACGTTCGTAGAAGCGGAAATTCATTCGAGCGCGGAAAGCACCAACGTGTAAATACCAGAAATTGAAAAATTGAAAAAAATAATTGAAATTTTTTTTTTTTATATTTTAGGTTTAGAACTTTCTTAAACAGCTGGAAACTGTATTTCAAGCAAAGAGTTGTGTTTGCTGGCATCGGTTTAGCGTTTTTGTATATGACTGTTCTTGGATTCGATTCTATTACACAAGGTTTATTTTTCACATTTTTGTGCCGCACAGAGCGCGTGAAAATACTACTTCCGGTTGGAGTTTGAACCTGATATTCGTTGAACCACAATAATATGACTAGGACTGTGTGCTCACAAATTTTCGGCACTATGAACAAACCGGAAGTGGTTTTTTCAGGGCTTCCAAATCGACTGACAGAGCTGAAATTATTTCTTTATAACTTTAAATTTTAATGTTTAGGTTACGCGAACCAACAAGGCGTTTCGGCCTCCATTTTAGGGGGTTTGAGTGCAGTCGGTGCTGTTGTCGGCATTTTGGGAACACTCGTTTATCCTCGCCTTCGGGATCGTATAGGCATCGAACGAACGGGACTTTACGGTTTTTTCATGGAAGTTTCTTGTCTCACTCTGTGTGTGGTTTCCGTTTGGATGCCCGGAAGTCCTTTTAAACCGACGTCTTGGTGTCACGAAGATAACTCAAACGAATTGCATAATTTCAACGAAACGGGAATAATCAAAGAGGAAATAAAGAGAGAGGCTTCGTATACGTCAATTGCACTTTTAATGACTGGAATTGTGACAGCTAGATTCGGTAAATTGGCATAAATTTTTCAAAATTGAGAAAAATATGCAGAAAATTTGAACATAAATTGAAATTAATTTACAAAAAATCTTGATATTTTACAATTAATTATTTTTTTCAGGTTTGTGGATGGCAGATCTGACAGTTAATCAACTTCTACAAGAAGACGTACCTGAACAACACCGAGGAACAGTCAATGGAGTCCAGAGTTCATTGAACATGGTCATGAACATGTTGAAATTTATTTTAGTCATTTCTTTTCCGTGCCATGAAACATTTGGATATCTCATCATCATATCATTTGCCTTCATTTGCATGGGGTAAAATCACAATTTCAATTTTTTTCATATTTTCCATTTCAATTTTTTTTTTAAAATTCACAGATGGGTTTCCTATTGTATCTATTCGTACAAAATGCGAGGCCACATTGCGCCATTTCATAAACATCGTTTACCATCATCAGAAAACGAAGAGAGATTAGACGATCACGGCGAGCAACGTCTTTAAATTTGTTTATTTTTACTTTCTTTTATATTTTTTAACGTAAATTATGATAAAATAGCGTTGGCAGTATTAAATTTTTAGTGAGTTACGTATTTACGCAGTACAAATTAATATTTTTGTGTTTTTATATTAAAAATATTTAAATTTTATTGGAAAATTGTGATTGTCATAAGGGCTTTCAAAATCACGTCACCAAAGGGGACCAGATTTTGTAATTTAAATTCTGTTTAACGGAAACAAAACGAAAATTGTGATAATTAATCATCTATTGTACTTAAAACAAATATTGTTATATCGAAATCATTTTTCATACAATGAATAAATGGATTTTTTGAAATATTAAAAAAAAAAAAAAAATTGATGTTTTTCTTGAGTTGATGTGGAATTAGGACTAAAGACACGTAGAATAATTAATCTTGTGTTTTTATTTCTCTTATATGGGACAGTGAAATAAAAACCAGAAATAACTCACTTTTTTAAAATGTTTTTGCATATTTAATGATGTTTCAAAATCCTTTTTAAAAACTCCGCTCCTTTTTTAACAACATACAGAAATTGAAATTTTTTTCCAGATAAATAAAACCTCCAGAATTACTAAAAACAATAATTACCTTTACAAGAAATCCTGTTTGAAAAAGAAGCGCGAAATTTGTTTGGACCCACTAAACATGGCTGCCAGTGATAACATAAATGCCAAGCCGTGACTTTAAAATCACGTTTTAATTGATAATCATCTGTCTTATCATCCAAATTGAGAATGTTGCAATTAATTAGATTATTTCCTTCGATCGCAATACATATTGCGAAATGACAAGCTATAGCTTGTCATTTCTCATTACTCACGAATCGAGTGAATCGTGAGGAACATTACTGATCAAAATGGTTGCGCAACAACAAAACACACCGGCAGATGAGCTAAAAGATAAACAAGGTAACACATTTTAATGTTAGTAAATAGCATTTCTAAATAAATTAACTATTATTTGAGATGGATGTTTGTAATGTCATTGAAGATTTTTGATAAAAATTAAATTTTTCATTTTCCAGAGTCGAAGGTCGGTGGTTGGTTGCAGAGCAGTACATGCAAAATATACTTGGAGCAAGCGTTGTCATCATGGGTAAATATGAAAGAATTAATGTAAGAATAAAAATTTAATTTATTTAATTTTCAGGGCGATCGAATGTGGAGTTTTTCTGTCGGTTTATATTTGGTGATGCTCGACAAAAATTCCTTACGACTCTCTGCCATTTACGGATTTGCTTCGTGTTTGTCACTCATCATCTTCGGAGCCCCGATCGGTATTTGGATCGACAGAACAAATCGACTTAAGGGTGAATTTTGTGGATAAATTTGTAAAAATCCGAAATTTTTATTTTATTTATATTTTTTAGCCGCACGAACGGCGCTTATACTACAAAACACTTTTGTCGCTATTTGCGCCACCATTTTGGTTTTGTTTACGTATTACGAAGAACAGATAAGAGCTTTTGGAGATTTTTACAATGAATTAATATACGCAGCTATAATTTCCACGACAGTGTTTGCCGATCTAGCCAGTGCTGCGACCAAGATCTGCATTGGTAAAGATTGGATCGTCGTAATTTCGGAAGATTCCAAACATCTCTCTTGTAAAACGAAAAGTTTTAATTTTTTTTATAGTAAATTTGTAACTGAAATATGATTTCTCGATAGATTTGAATGCCATGACACGTCGGATCGATTTAACCTCTTTGATTTGTGCTCCGATCATAACCGGTCAGCTCATGACATACACATCGATGGTGATCGCGGCCATTTTTATAGCCGTTTGGAACGTCGTTTCGATGTTTGTCGAATATTTTGTACTTTCAAACTTGTACTACTCTACGCCTGGGTTAGCTGTGAAGCCGATTGATAGCAGTATGTGATGTTTTGTAGTTTTTCATTTGAAATTTATGAATAATTATTTTAGGAAAAGGATCATCGGTTGGAAAGGGTTTGACTGCAATTCCCGAACACAAGGAAAGCAATAATATGTATGGATAAGTGCTTCGGAATTAATAATTGGAAAAAATTATTGTTTTAATTTAAATTTGCTTTTAGATTCACAAAATTTATAAATAGTTGGAAAATGTATTTCAAGCAACGAATTGTATTTGCTGGTATCGCTTTGTCGTTTCTATACATGACAGTTCTGGGATTCGATTCCATCACACAAGGTTTGCGCTTTGCACTTTCTAGCTTTCCAAGCAAATTGGAGCGGCTTAAAATGGCATTTCCGGTTTGTCTACGACCTCGAAATGTTTTGCGAATAAAGATCTAGTTATGTAGTTGTTGTCCATGAAAAATCTCGGTGTTAACTAAACCGGAAGTGCTATTTAAATCTGCTTCAAATCGCCTGGAATTTAAATTTGTGTTGGATGACATGCAGTGAAGCGATTTGGAGCGAGTGAAAAATAGATTTCCGGTTTATATATGTACTCGAATATTTTTGAACAACAACTGCTCGGCTAGCGCTTTCTGCTCAGAAAGTATGACTTCTAGCCAAACCGTATTTTAAACTATCTCCAAATCGCTGATCAGCCCGAAATTTTCCAATTTCATGCGATTCGGAGCAGCTTAAAGAGATACTTCCGGTTTGTTCAAGGGCCCGAAATTTTGTGGCCATAATGGTCAAGTCATGTAGTTGGTGTCCAAATCATTTCGAAGTTCCAATCCAACCGGAAGTGGTATTAATTCCGTCTTCAAATTGCTTGATCTCGTACAATCGAGCTAAAAATGCACTTCTGGTTT
>JAQIXT010001860.1:0-13230 GCA_034700445.1 Stenotaenia linearis
CATTTCAATTTCCTCTTAAATTTTGCAATATCTACAAATTTCACATCAAATATTTACACTTTTTCCTCAATTTCATCAGAATCCACACAACTTCCTCAAATAAATCCCTTACACACATTTACAATCAACAACACACTCTTTAATGTATACATAAACTTCTAAAACTTTTCCCCTAACAATTTCCTTAAAAAAATATTTGATGGAACGGAAGCGGCTTAAAAGTGCGTATGATCCGCGAATATTTCCAAGATGATTATGAATGTTGTTGCATCTCTTAGCGAGCGATGTCTTCTTGTCTGTTAACGGTTATGAGGCCCTACAGCACGAGACATCTTCGCTTAATTGGACGTGAGGAATAAATATGCATTAAGGAGTTGATTTTCGCTCGGAGGCTGCGAGACGCCGATCGATGGTTTCATGCTAAGTAATTCTGCATTTCAATCCAATCACTACCCAACGATATTTTTTCTATTTTATTTTTACCGAATGAAATTTGATCAACTAGATTAGATTTTGTATTTTAAATGAGGATTGAATCAGTCAAGTTTTGTGGTTTCGGGGTTCAGGTAAAGTTAGAAATTGATAGTGAAGGGATATCGATATGAAAAATATTGAAAAATACTTTTTGTAATTGATTACTTTTGAGGTTGAACCTCGATATAACGAACTCGAAAAAAATTAATTAATGATTAATTAAATTAAAATTAATAAATTTGGTTTTCGGCAAATAAAATAATGATTAATTAATAATTTTTTTTTAAAAGTTATTAAACAATGAACAGATCTAACCAAATTATTTAAAAAATTCGTTATAAACGAGTTCGTAATAATGAGGTTTGACCTACACTCATAATTCAATGGATTTTTAGTGAGATTCAAATAGTGTGATAAATGAAAAATATTTATGAAAATTTGATAAATATTTTTGATTTTTTGACTTTTCATAAATATTTTTGATAAATACTTTTGACAAATATTTTTCTTTGATCTATTTTAGAATTCACCTAAGTATTTGTTGCTTAGCAATTGCAACAGTTTACAACTACTCGATACTCAGAGTATCGATTATTACAGAAATTGATTCGAATCGAAGAAGATTGGGTATGGTGGCGCTAGGTTGCAAAGATCATGCGCAGTGTCTTAAAGTGGTTTTAAAAGGGACAGGATAAATAAAAAAAGTTTTTTTTTCTTGTTTAAGGAGTGAAAGGATGAAAATAGGCTTTATATATTATTAAAATGACTTTAATGCTTCTACAGGGAACAAGGAAGTGAACAATAGGTAAAAGTGGGCCATTTAAAATCAATATTGCATTAAATAAGTAAATAAAATACATTGCATGCTGTGAATGGGGTTTATAAGTATTTAAAGGTATAATATTGGATGAATTTTTATTAATTTAATAAATTGCATGTTTTGTGTGAAAAATATAGGATATAGTGTAGAAATTAGTTTTTTTTTAAGTTTTTAAGCAGTTTAAGCAATTTTAGACTTTTTAAAATATCTTAAAATTTCTTTTATATTACCATTACCATTTGTATTAAAATTAGATTAAATTTCAAAATTCCGAAAACCAATTTGAAAAATGAGCTTAAAATGAGATTAAGTGATTAGTTGATAATCAAAATTGATTTAAAATCGATTTTTAATAATTTATCAAATTTATTGAAAGAGAATAAAACGTTATTTGCCAGGTCGGTGAAATACTCTAGTTCTCAGTGGTAATGGCGATTATGTGTGAGGGTGGCAGGTGCGAAACTGCTGCAGCGCTCTGACGCACTTACTGCACCAAGGCACTAGCTGGGCGTTGTTGCTGTTGGTTTCTCGTTGACGGGCGTCGGCGGCATCGGCTGGCGGTAGTTTAACGGCTTGGACGATACCGACAGTTGCCAAGGAGGTGGTAGTGTCGATCGTCGTCATCCGATGGGAGACGCGATCCCAATTGACTGCGGTCACACCCATCATTTGTGACGTAAGCAATTTTGCTCTGTGCATATGAGTTTTGTTAAAGGGAATTGTGCACAAGGTGTGGCGTGCTGGATGACGGATTCGAGTCTCTTATCAAAGTGTAATTAATGCGATGGAATTAAAGTGCACGTTGATGGGATTTCGAATGTTTGCTTAAATTCGCTGCTATTGTTACGTTTTGTTTTAATTTTTCCTTTTATTAATGGTGCTTAAAGGGCGTGTTTGTGAATGTGATAGATTAATTTCATTTGCAGTTAAGCGCATGGTGATTTGATGCCAGAAATACTCATTTATCATTTTTAAGGAAGGAAGTGACACGACGCTCAAACGTCATCTCGAGGCCATCGTGTGACAAGGAGAAGCGTCGCTGTCTTGTCTTTGCTTTGTGATTTGACGGATTTTGCCTCTGGTTTTGACGCCTCTCAGTCGGCGTTAATTAATTGTTGTGTGTTATTAGAAATTGTTTAGAATTGCAGTTTTGGGGGTCAGGAGAGGTCGGTTTCGAGTTTTTAGGGGGAAAAAACGGGTCAGGGGTTAAATCAGTGGATTTTGACGTGTGATGCGAAATGTGATTAAATTGAAATTGACCGCCCGAACGAGGCTTTCCTGCGTAACACGATGCTTTTAGGGGATTTTTTTTTAGCATTGATTTTGTGGGGGGAAGGGAGGGGGATATATTTTCTATTGGATTTTGTACTTTGAAATATTAAATGTCAGGAGATGTAACAAGGTATTCCGTGTAATTTAATGTTATTTTAGTTGCGCTGTTTGTGTGGACTGTTACATAAATTATTAACTCGCGTATGGTTTGTAAGTTAATTTTCAATATGAAAGCAGTTGAAGGTGCTGTTCAAGTCTGCATTTAGTAGTAACCTGGTAAAGATTACATTTTGCGTTTAAAAATGTATAAACGGAGGTGAGTTTATGAGGATGTTTATTTCAAATTTGTTTTCGGGTTACTAAAGTTGGAACATTGAGATTGGACGATATGAGAATTTAATTCGCTGTCTTGATTCATCCAGAGGCATTAAAGTTTCTGGAAAATGGCAAATTATAATTAAAGTTATCTTTCGACTCGAGATATTACGAGATTTTGATTAACACTCGTAGATAAGAGAATAAAATTCAGTGAAATAAGTATAGAATTACTGGCATTCGTGCTGCAAGGAGCAACTGGAGCTAAATTAAATCTAGTGACATTGCTGCGTATTGCAGGGCATCTATGCTACAAGGGGCAGCTAGTATCAAAAATCACAGATTGGTGTACTGCAGGGCTTTCATGCTACAAGGGGCAGCTAACACTAAAACCACACGCTGTGTATTGCAGAGCTTTCATGCTACAAGGAGCAGCTAATGGTAATACTACGGACAATGTATTGCAGGGCTTTCATGCTACAAGGGGCAGCTAAATCACATTTGGTGTATTGCAGGGCATTCATCCTACAAGGAGTCTTGCACTGCAGAGAAACATGTCTCGAGGGGCAACTATTTATTTTTTTCAACAGGTAGTCGAGATATTTTGCACACATTAACATTCAACAAAATTCAACATTAATAAAATTAATTAGGCTTAGCTCTTTTTCTAATTGAAAACAGTTTGTTTGTGTATCATTACTTTCCAACTAGGCGAATTAATTTCCCATTCAAACTCTCAACTATTTTAATAGGAAATAATTATAAATGTAATTCAAATTTAATTAGGGAATTAATGATTTGAAACTGAAAAAAGAAAGCTGAAAAGGAAATGAATGTCGGCTTCTATCATATGTTTAAGCCGAACGGTGCGAAGCCCCATTCACTTGTGTTTGCACAGTGCGTACTATATACATTAAGCCAGAACTTATTGCTTTATTTATCGAATTTAGCCAAAGTCTACGGGGTGGACGCATAAAAAATTGAAACCTCGTGATGAAGATAGAAAAAAGAAAGTTGTGCACGGTCAATATTGGATTGTGGGCAGTTTATCTTTAGTGGTCAGCACCGGGTTTGGCTCGACTAGATTTCAATAAAAAGTGAATATAGACAAGCAGCTTTTCTCGGAAGCTCTATTACTGGACAATTTTATTTGGTCGTGCCAAACACGTACGGAGACCGGCTTTTATGGAGCAATTTCTAAAGATTCCATGTTGATTATAAGCACGACGGCCACTTGTGTTGCTCGACTAAAAAACGTGATTTATGGCTTTTTTAACATGTCTTCAATAAAAATGGAATTATGGATGTTGGGTTTTGATTTTTAGGGTTATTTTTAAACGATATGGTTTTTGTTCTTAAGTTTAATTGCGATCGTTAGGGTTGAATTTTTTTTTTTGAAGTGTGAGGGTGAGTTGATGTTTCTTAAAATCGTTAAATGTTGGATTTTTACGTGTAGGAATTTAATGGATGTAAGAAGTGAAGTGAGCTCGATTCAGTTACAATATGTGGCACGAGTTGTGTTTAATGGTGGTCATGAATCGGTCGTGTCGGTTGTAAAATAAAGATGTAAAATAAAAAGGTTGGGATTATGCAGTAAAAGAATCTGATTTCTTGATATTAATATTCTTTTAGGGTTTTAGGAGTTTGGTAGATGGGAAATGGATTTTTGTGAATTTTTGTTGGGATTTTATGTGTTGTGCAGTGAAATCCACCATTTGGGATGGAAAGTTTGGTCAAATTTAAAAATAATTTATTTTTTGAGTCAATAAATGAATTTTTAAAAAATAAAAAAATTAATTTTTAAACTGGCATATCATCTTTAATTTTTTCTTTTATTTTGTGAAAATGTTGATTGAGGAGGTGGGTGGGAAATTATGGGAAGATTGTAATTGGAAAAGTACATTTTTGGTGTTTGGTGATTATGGTGAAGTTTGTAATTTGTAGTTTTGCTAGGGAATGGGTTGTTGGAATGGTTAAAGATGTTATAAAGATGTTTTTTTTTTAAGAGAAAGATTTAAGTTTCTTTTCTTTGTGTTATTTCATGACGTGCACTGGGTTTTAAGTGAGGGTGTAATGGGGAAGGGAATATGTACTTAAACATGTTTTTTAAAGATTTTTTTTTTGGTTCTGTGGATTTGTGCTATGGGAAATTAAATTTTACAGTAAGAATAAATTCTGTGAGCAAAAAATTGAATGGAGTTGGATTTGAGGGGAAAAAATGAAGAAATGCCTACTGATGAATGCATATAGCAAAGTGCTTTAAATGGTTTCAGTTCACACCTGGTGAAATTAAAGGTGAGATGTTTTGAATGTGGTTTTTGGTTTTGAATTTGTTTTAATTATTTTGTGGTTTTGAATTTGTATTTTGATATGAAATGTTGTTTAAATAACATTAAAGCTACCATTACTATCTTAAAACTATAAATTCTATCTCAAATGATATAAAATTTATAAAAAATGTGAAATTATCAAAACCATTAATAATCATAAAAGAATTATCATAAATCATCAATATCACTAATAAATAATCAAAACTGAACACAAAATTCATTAAAATCATCAAAAAATAATCATAAAGAATCAAGAAATGATCATAAATCATTAATAAATTATCAAAATTATCCAAAATAATTAAAACCAATCCAGAAATTCACTTCTTGAAACAAACTAAACACACACCTTTAATAATTTATTTTTGAAATTTTCATTCCAGAATCCCTTTAAAGAAGAAAATGCAGTACCCTTTAGGCCACAGGCTTTTCAATTGTTTTCAAGACCCTAATCATTAATAGCACTTATACTTACAACCACTTTTTAATGTCCCTTGTGCATATAAACGAGTTAACCACTTTTTACACATTAGTTTAACTAATTGCAGCATATTTATAATAAATGAATTTCCACTTTCACACATTTTTCCTGCAGAGTGGGTTCTGTTAGAGACACAGTTAGTGTAATGGCATTCCCTTTACCTTGGATTTTTAATTGTGTTGCAAGAATTAAATTCCAGTTGATGTCATTTACTAACTGTGGCTTTAATCTTTTTATTTTAATTTCTTTCATGTCATTTTCCATTTGCTTTTCACCTTACAACTCAACTGGAATAAATTTAACACAAAAATCCTATGTTTAAAATGAAAAATAAATTAAAACTACACTCACAATTTGTAGAGGAATTCAGAATTCCTTGTGCAAACTATCAAAAGTTCATTGTGTGATAATTGTAGATTTGATGAATTTTGAAATATTTGTATTTTGATAGCTTTAGATAGCTATACTTTCAATTTAGAAAGGATTTCAGACGTTGCTAAATGTCTTGTTTTGTCCACAAGACATTGTAGACTAAAATTTTATAAGATCTCACAGACAGTTTTCACTGGTTCCAAAGGATGTTTCAGGATATGTCAACCTGTTACATCAAATAGAGTGCTCACTTATATTACACTTAAAAATATAAGAATTTTGTTTGGGTTCTTTTTGTTTTCTGTTTGCTTGGATAAGGAAATATTTATAAATGATGTCATGAAGGAGGTGGGAGTTTCTGGACTCTGTCAAAGAAGGGGAAGTAAAACAACACATGACATCTATCTATTTATGGCATGTCACAAGAAATGGCTTTTTTGACTTGCTAAAAGTGGAAGTACAGTAAATAATTTTGTTCATTCAATTGAAGCATTTTGACTGGCTGGATTAAAGTAATGTACATTTACAGGAAGGTGCAAATGCAGGAACTACAACATTACTAACTTCATCATGTTAAATTCCTTTCTGGAAATATGGGCTGGGCCTGTTCACTCAGTTACAACTAGGTATCTCCTTGCCCACTCACAGCTGTCGAGGCTGGACAAACTCTTTGCATACCTCAGTTCACCCAAGATACCTCTGGGTGATCACAGCAACTCAGTTCTGGCCAGTCACAGTGTTAAGGCGTATTTGCTATACCTCTAGATCTCTCTAGGGGACCACAAGTGAGTGAGTATATTGCTTTAACTCGCAAGCAGCTACAATTGTCTTACGCTGTCTATCACACAACCAAAAATACACAGCCAAAAAACTTTACACAAATTTAAATATAACAACATATTCAAATCATAACTCAAGTAAGTCCATTATTTTTATTCACAAGTCCTTCGAATGGAATTAGGGACAATCAATGAAATGAAAACAAGAGGAAAGAAAGCCAGAGGGCAGAAGAGAGCCATGGCCAAAACAACCACAGAAAAAGAAAATCCATAACCCAAAGACATCGGAAGTACCACGCTCCCATTTAATATCGTACAAGGTGAAGTATCCAAGGGGACCACAAGGAGATAGAGAGTTGGATTGACCCTCCCCCATACTGAAGACAGTGTTAGCCTGTTAATTAGCCACATCAACTTCAACGCATGAGCATTAGCAATCCAGAACTTCATAGCTGCAGGACAGTATCCTCAATATGTGAGACAGGCTTGATATGCAGGAGTTTAAGTACAATAAATGGCCAACAATGCATTTCATTAGTTGTCATTCATTTAGTGCCCAGCTGTACCAGAACTCACCCTGAGTGTTGAGGGGGAGAGAGGAACTAGTCATACACAGACGTAACTCTTTCGCACATTAAAGTTTTTCTTACGTTAGTGAAAAAAACTCTCCTCATCTTTTTTATACCTTTTTAATTATTGCAATTAGGGACATTATGTTTGCAAATCTATTTTAAACCGCTTTACAGCTCTCTTAACAAAACATTTCACCTTTATATTTAAATAAAAAAATCAAATTCAATTTCCCTGAAAAAAATTCAAATGTCACTTGAGTGAAAAATATAACCCTATTGTCTGTCGCAAATGACGATAAAAGGTGAAATTGAGTCTCGATGGGCCTTTTTTCAGTTTTATAATAATTGACTTTATCTCGATTAGAAATTTACTTAGAGTTTATTAACACAATTTTCCTCTCTTTTCGTGTTTACTTCTTCCATGTAATCCAATATGGGAAAATTGCCGGTCCCAAGTCGCTTATTAAAGCGAAGGGAAAGGAAGAGAGGTTTCATATTAAGTGGATTAATTTTGAAACAGGTGTTTAAGTCTATAGTTTTCATCTAGCTGTGAAGTAATGTGTAAAAAGCAGATCTGTAGCGGTTTGGGAAACCTCCTCTTTTGTCACGACTTTTCCCCCGAGAGTCGAAGAGAAAAAGCAAGTCAATGACGCCTGCGCACATCACGTGAGGGCGGATTGCTTTTTATCTTTTTTTTTTTTATTTCGGTTGAAAATGAGTCGGGTGGGGCTCTGGGCGACAAATCGCCTCATTTAAATGACTTTTCGCTCGGAGAAAAAGCGGCGAAGAAAGTGGAAGAGACAAGTCCCATATTCCATGCACAAGAATTCCCGCTGCTCTACTTGAAAGGAATTTCACACAAACGACTTACACTTAAAAATATGCTTCTTTTTGTAATGTATAATCGGACTGGTGAGTTGTGGAAACATTAAAAGAAGGATGTTGAAAGGGTGGGGGAAGGGAAATGGTTTTTTTTGTGTTTTTGTTTTGTTTTTTTAATTTTATTTGTTTTTTATTCTGGTGGAAATGGTTGGGATTGAGATGGTGAAAGGTTGAATGTGAATGGGGAGTTGTGGGGGTTTTTTGGTGAAGTATTGTGATTTTTCGGGGGGGGGGTGGAGGGGTAGAAGTGGTTTTTGGAAATTTGTGTTGTAGAGTTTTGGTTAATTGGGTTTTGTAATTGGTTTGGTGGGAATGTAAAATTTTTTATATTGTCTTGTTTATGAATGGATTTTTTTTGCAGTGTTAATGATGTCAAAATTAATGCTAAATTTTTGTTTTTTATTTAGCTGAAAGGTTCGGTAATGTTGCAAATTTTACTATTCAGTTGAATTTTTAATGATTTTTGTTAACTTTGATAAATTTTTGCTAAATTTGCTAAAAATTTGATAAATTTTTGCTAAATTTTTGCTAAACTATTGCTATATTTCCTACAAATTTTGTAAAATTTGAACTTTTTTTAATGAATTAACTCTACTTTTAACACAATTTAAACTTTTCTAATTTTCCATACACAATACACCATACAGAGCAACAATATACTTAAATATTACCCAAACATACACATCTTTTTTTGCACAAACTCAAACAATTAATCCACTAACCAAACAAACATTTCTAAATTACTTTTATAATAAATCACCAACTATTTACCAAACATGACTTTACACACCACACTGCTGTTTACTCACACTAAAGAGACCATCAAATAAAATCATCTGCAATACCCTATAAACATCCAATCACATGCAGACAGATAATAATCAGTCTAGACACTAACTATACACAATTATCTTTATCTGCAATTACTACAGTACACAACCAAGGACTTAGAAGACAAATTTATATGTCTGGCTTTCCTGCAGAGCACTGTAAAGTTGAACACAAAAAAACAAGAGTTTTGAGCAGAACTGCAATCCAAAGATCAGTTGGAGAGAGGCAACCACTTAGCTACTAAGGTCAGTTGAGGCCATGTGACTTAAGGGTCAAAAGCTCTTGTCAAAAGTCGATTTGAAATGGTCAATTTGTTTTGAATTTGTTGCTGATTACTCCACTTGCAGTCATTGCTGAATTTTAAGCTTAATTATGCCTGTAATGAATTTTGAAAAGTAAATGGAAAATATTTATGAAAAATTGTGCCTTTCTCGGCTTGATTGTGACTAATCTGCATTTCTAAATGACGTACATAAAACTTCCTGTTTGCACATTTTACTAAGCCTTACAGAGGGGAATTATTCAAAAATGTTGTAAATATATTCAGAAACGATTTCATTATCTCGGATGTTTAGTTTGAGCTACCTTGAGTGGCAGATTTACATAATTACTGACTCGGGAAATGCTTTTTAGCTGGTGGATATATAGTATCAAGTGAAGGAAAAAATGCTTCTGCTAAAATGAGATCATTCCAAGAAGAAATAAAGGACAGTTGTCACATAAACATTACATAAGTTTGGTGGGCAAGGGCTGCTAGAATATTTACTGCACTCCTTCTCTAATCCGAGTCGGTGTAAATTTTTCACTGCATTTTTCAGTCTGGGAGATTATTTATTAATTTTAATGTATACATGAAATGGGGCCTGGGATTTCGGTGATCGTCGGTTTTTGGAAGTGGAAAAATGTGAGTGGATGGAAGAAATATTTAATTTCTGCCGGTTTGGAGGGGATAAAGGAGCACTTCCGGTTTGGTTGGAGGGTTGGGATTTTGGGGGTGTGAAGGTGTGGTGTTGGGGTTGGGGGTAGGGGAGTTTGGAGGTTGTGACCAAACCGGAAGTTGTGTTTGGAAGTTTTGTTTTATGATATTTAACTTGTTTTTTTTTAATTTGGAAGGAGGTTAAATGGTACTTCCGGTTTGGTTAGAAGGTTGAAATGTTAGGGGTGTGAAGGTATGGAGTTGTGGTGGGTGCTTGGCTAGTATAGAGTTTCTAACCAAAGCGGAAGTGGTCTTTGGAAGCATTGTTTATTGTTTTTTTATTATTTCACCTGTCTGGAAGGAGCTGAAATGGTACTTCCGGTTTTGTTAGAGGATGGAACTTTTAGGGTTAGAGATTTCTGGTTATGTGGTTGATCCTTATGAAGTTTTAAGACCCTAACCAAACCGGAAGTGCAATTTACTCCATGTAGTTTCATTGTTTTTACTCACTGTTCTGTTGCAGTCTAGAGTAGGTTAAAATGGCACTTCCGGTTTGCTTAGGTGCTTAATACTTTGGAAGCAGACTGGAGTGTATAGCTGGAGCTAATTAAGTCTTTAACTGAACCGGAAGTGTTGCTTTATCTCGAGAACTTTCACTGCTTTCATACATTGCAGCAGTTTGAAGGGGTCAAAAAAGTACTTTCGGTGTAGTTAAACGATTAAAAGATTTTGAGAGTAGGAAGTTTTATGCGTGTAGTTGATGCTCAATAACTGGTACGATAACAAAATCAGAAGTACTATTTTATTTTACGTTGCTTAACTATTTCTGCACAGTTGCAATTTGGAGCAAGTTCAAATGACATTTCCGGTTTGAGAAGAGACTTTAAACTTTTAGGGTAACAAAATTTCTAGTTGTAGTTGGTGTTTACAAAGTTTAAAGACAAAAAACCAAACCGGAAATGATATTTTGTTAACTTAATTTCACTATTTTTACTTATCTCCACAATTTGGAGGAGGTAAAAATAGCACTTCCGGTTTGGGCAGTGTTCCGAAATTTCAAGGACACACAAAAATAGACCAATAGTAAGTGTTTACAAAATTCGAAGCTTATAACTAAACCGAAAGATAAAATTATTCAATTCAGAGTTAATTTTATTACAACTGAATATAACTTCACCGCAAAGCACTCGGAATTTGACTCATTAAATCAAATCACCACTCGAAGTTATAAACAATTTTTTCTTCCACAAAAAAAAGAAAGCAAATAAACATAACTAATAAATAAACATCATGATCTCATCAGAGCATCCAAATGATGTAATGGCGGACAACTCTTTTGATCTTTTATTATTTTCTTTGTTCTGGGATTATTTTTTTTCCTCCAGTTTATTGAAATTTGAGTTTGTGATTTTGAAAATTTCAGAAATGCATGCACGAGTGAATTTTCCCTCCTCTCTCATACCTGAGGCTGTGCGTCTTCCCTTCCATCCCCACGTTTGCTTTGCAGATTACCTCGTGAGCGAACACATTTATGTCTCTCGAATCCGTGTAAAATTTGTGAAGATTTTGCTCGATCCAACACTCAGTGACGCATTGAGAAAATAATTGTGTTGTGTCGACGTAAAACGGAAAAAAAAGAGAAAAAAAAACTGCCATTTCTTTCTTTTTAGCTCAATTCTCTGCATTTCTGATCCACCACCCCTCAGAGCGCATGCGCGCCTTCTTAGCGCTTCACTTTATTTTTTTCTCGATCGTCACGAATTCAATCCGGCGCCAAGTGGAAATTACCTCGAGATTTAAATTGTATCCATGGCAACAGGCGCTCAGCCATCGTGTAAGCTTTTCTGAGTTTTCAAGAAGGGGGGGGTAGGGGATGCGAGTCTGTCGAAAGTCATAACTTGTGAGAATTTATTGAGCATTGGCTTCTTTTTGAGTCTTGAGAAGTGAAAAGGGAAAGAAAAGGAAAAGAAAATTTGTTGAAAAATTTACACGTTGGAGTGAATGCAATTATTGGGGGGTGGGAGGGAGGGGAGGGGTGTATTGCTTTCCAATTGGATTTATTTTGAGCTGGGAATGGTGAGAATTTGTTTTGAAATTTTTTTATTGGGTTTTGTTTATTGAGTTATTTGGGTGGAAATTTGAGGGTTTTTTGGGTTTTGTGTTTTTGTGAGTGGGGAAGTGAAAGGGGTTTGTTGGGTGAAGGGAAAATGTGTTTATAGTGGATTTTTGTGTGAGTTTGGGGTGAAGAAAAGGTTTGGGTGCTTTGTTGAGGATTTGCTGTTTAGTTGTTAAGTTGTTGGTTTATCTATGGTGAATTTATGCTATGTTTATTATTTGTTTTAGTTTTATTGATTTTGGTGGTTTGTTAAATTTTTCTTATATTTTGCTTAGTTTTGCTAAATTTTCATAAATTTTTATCAATTTTTGCTGAATTTTTATCAATTTTTGTTGAATTTTTATAAATTCTTGTTAAATTTTAAATGTTTGCTTTAAATTATATAAACAACATATTGCTTAAAAATTACTCAACTGAATTCCAACAACCAAACATCAAAACACTTCAATTCCAATTTCCAATTCAAACCATAACCAAAACAAACAACTTTTAATACAACTTTGAATTTATCCCTTCTAAAAACACACTTCACTGCATCACTCCTTTAACTTCCAAAAACACCTTTCACTCCTTTAACTTCTATAAATAATAAAAACACAACACCATTCTCAACAAAAATATCAAAATAGGCCTATTTTTGAAGAGACTTGTTTATTATCATGTGCTGCAGTTTTGAATCAAATATAGGAGTCAACAACTTTGTTCCCTCTCCCTCTCGTCCTTTCTATTTTCTATTTCCTGTCTGAAAAATGCCAATTCAGTAAAGTGAATTGCTGTTTTCCTGTTTAGTCCTGCATTTCCAACAACAAAATTGAGCGGCCATTTTAGCTCGGTGTCTGTTGCAGCTTTTAGTCTAATGTTTTTTTAAAAACAAACTTAAAATATGAGTTGAGATTTTAATTATTTATTTTTTCTTGAGTAACAGTTTGTTAATTAGGCAAAGTAGAAAGATTTTTGGATGAATTAGAGGGTAATTATTTTGAGTTTTTAATGGATGGTAGTTTGTTTTGGATTTTTATTTTGTGTTTGGAAGGTGTGGTTTATTTTTGGATATTTGATTAAAGGGAATG
>JAQIXT010001861.1:0-13229 GCA_034700445.1 Stenotaenia linearis
CGACAATTATTTCTGCAGCCTTCACACTTCTTGAATATTTATTCCATAATGACGAACATTTTGTAAAGGCACTCTGAGAGATTTTTTTGTAGGCTGTACTATTGTTTAATGCTGCTTCTGAGTCTATTGCAGCTATCAAATTAATGGTATGAGCTAAATTAATAGTATGAGCTGCGCATCGGAAATGTTGCGGAAGTGTAAAATTACATTCTTGAGGAGATTCCTCTTCAGGTTGAGCTTTGCTATCATCTTTCTCTTCTAATATATCAAATATCTCGTGATGTAATAAGTCGTCATCATCAAGGTCATCATCTTGGTTATTTTTCAACTCAGGTCTAGTGAATAAACTAAAATCTGGATTTTTATCTTCAAATACCTGAAAAATATACATTTAATTATTGCTGAGATTTCAATTATGCAAGTTCAATTCATACCTGAAAAGCCTTTACAAAATTGCTACCATTATCTGTAATGGTTCGAGTGATTTTCGTTGAAATTTCATATTTACGAAATATTTCATCCAGTGTTGATCCAATTAAATAGTATGTGTGTGATCCTTCTATTTGTGTGCATGCCAATACTGCACTTGTATGCATTAAATCTTCTGAATTAATCCAATGGGCAGTCACACCAATAAAGCCTTTATGTTGTGATGTTCATATATCTGCAGTAGTAGAGATATATGGAATAGCATTTGATGTTAATCTGGTTATCAGGTTTATAAGCATGAACTCAGATTTTATGCATATGGAATTTGTAACTGATCTCCTACAAGGTATGGTTAAATTTTGAGTCAAATTTGTTACCAAAGTTTTGAAAGAGGAAAGTTCTACGTTACTGATGGGTAACATTCCATCCACAATATATTCTACAATAACAATTATTTAACTAAAAAAGTTTTAAAAAAATTCGATAAACATATTTACTTTTAGTTAATTTATTATTACCATAGCCATGAGTAATTGGTTTACTTCCTATTCCAAAATAGTGTGATAGTCCTATTTTTTGTTTTTTTGCTTGTGGTTCCAATTGTCCTAAATTTGAATTTGGCTTTCTTTTTAATTCTCTGGCTTCCTTTCTCTTTGTTTCATATTCCTGATACTTTACTAGATGTCGAGACTAGAGGAGGAAAAATAATTAAGTAGATTTATTATAAGGTTTAATATTCTTTTAAACACTTACTTTTAAATGAGAAACTAGTTACAGTTGCTATCCAGTTTTGTTGAAATCTCTTTGCCATTTGCACATAATAAACATCCAGCTTTGTTTGATGTTAGTCCAGCCTTTGCTGTTTCAGATTTTTGAGTAAAATATTTACTCAAATATCCAAGGGATGGCAATCTGGCAGAGAGCTTTACATTATCCTCTGGGTTTTCATTTTCTTTTGAAGCCATTGTTAACTGTAAAAGATAAAATAAATAATTTTAAAATCCAACATTATTTTTCCTTTGCATTAAATTTAAATTTGACAATTTAAATTTAAATTTAAAAAAAATTGACAAGTGCTGATTATTAAAAGTATTCCAAAAAAATTATTTAAACTTACCGTAGATACAGTATTTTTTCTAATAATGGTATGCTGCTGCCTGCCTGTCGATTGTCTTCATTGATGATTGTTTTGATTCCTTTTATATAAAATTTACCGGTTGGAATCAATCATCACGAGACTTTTTATTTATGTAGGACACGCAAATAAAGAAATCACGTTATCACGTTTGATTTCTTAAAAGTAGCGCCAATAGCAAATTGTAGCAAAAATTTTCCCGCTAGAGTGCGTTTTTAAATAGCGGACTATTTTTTCGCTATTCAAAGTAAGAAAGTAGCGCGCTGTCAAATCGCTACTCTAGCGGTAGCGTCACTAGAATAGCGCGCTGGAAATCGTGGTAGCGATCACAACACTGCCAATGGGTGACTGGATCGCGTCGATTTGCCTAAAATGCAACTCACATCTTTCATTTTTCGTATTTTTGAAGTTGAGTCCTTGTACATGATTCCCAGATTTTAGTTTCCTTAGCGCGTCGTAATTCGTATGTCCCATACGTTCATGCCACAGCTTTTCGGACATCTCGGCATAATAAGCTTTTTCGAACTCCATGGTCTTCGTTTTCAATATGTACAAATCACCTATTCGAACTCCAAAGAAACTTCTTCCTTTCTTCGTGCTTTCCACTTTCTTCTCATCGAATATTACTCTGTACTTCTGATCCGTTAATTTTGCAACACTTAATAAGTTTGCACTGAGCTTTGGCAGATACATGACATCCTTCAGTTTGATAATCTGTTCTTTATCTCGAGTAATTATCGTGATGTCGCTGTAACCCTCGCTTATAATCCTTGAGTCTAAATGTGCCGTTCCGATCGTCACTCTTTCATTCGTCAAATTGTCGTACGAATATTCGTTCGGCGTCATATCGCTTGTCGCTCCGGAATCTATGACCCAGTCCTTCTCTCGGTCAATTTTGCTCGCATCCTTCGATATTACGTTTAGTTCTTGGTTTTCTTGAACATTGGCTTTGCCGAACTGCATACCGGATTGTGAATCCTTCGTTTCTTCTTCTTGATCCTCAATGGTTTGGATTCCCCATGAGATTCTCGCTTTACCGCCCTTCGAAACCTTCTCTGATGCGTTGTCATTCATGTTTATCGCGCGTTGTTTTCGGCTCATTTACCTTGACATCGACTTTTCGATTTCACCTTCTTTTTCGGTGTGACAACGCACTTCTTCAAATGTGTTTGTCGACTCGAAGTAGTTTTTGTCCAATTCGAACAACGTATTCAACTCGACTGCGAAAGTAACCTCGTCCAATTCCATGTCCTCGACCACCTGCACGTCCTCGTCCACGTCCTCATCCGTGATTGTGTTTTCGTCTCGGTATTCAAATCCTGTTTAGGTTTTTTGCAGTCCTTGGATATGTGACCCGTCTCGCCACAATTGTAACATTTGAAATCTTGCGACCAGCATTCATTTTTTACGTGTCTAATCTTTCCACACTTTTTGCATTTTGGTACACATTTTCCCGTTGCGTATAGTTTTTCACCTCACTTCTCGAATTTCTCTTTTGATTCCTCTTCGAGCTCCTTTAGATCACGTCGGACGTCATCAATTGTGTATTTTTCTCATCCTTTGATTATTTTACGCATCATCGTGTACTGTTTGTCGTGTTTGAGGCCTCTCATCGCGTAATTGGCCATTTCTCGATCCGTAAGTTCTTCTCCGGCCTCCGTAATTGCATTGATCATGTTCTTGGTTCGATCAATATACTCATCTGCCGTTTCTTTCCATCGAATCTTATCAATTTTTCTTTTGCTTTCTCGAGATTTTTATCGCCCTTCCCTGTGTAGGCTTCTGCCAGCTTCTGCCATATGAGTTTGGAGGTGTCGTGCTTCTAGAATCGATTTATTAGCTGTCATCGACGTTATTATCAAAAACTTGGCGTCACTATCCTTTATTCGCCAATCCAGGTAAATTTTCTCGTTTTTTTGAAATCCACTTCTCTTTTCTCTGGTTTCTTGGGCGCTGTTTCTTTTCCGCTATATTTGAGCAGATTTCCTCTTTCTAGAGCCGTTCTTATCACGAATTTCCACGCGTGATAATTCTTTCCATTCAGTTTTGGTATTTCTACGTTGTATCTTGCGTATTGTTTGGAGTATCTTCTTCCTCTTTTGTACCGTGTGGTTCTTCTTTGTTCTCACCGGTTGGTAGATTTTTGTCCAAATCAGGTTTCGCTCTCTTTTACGATTTTTATGGCTTCTGGAACTTAACCATCGACCTCTGCTACCATTTGTTGATGTGGAGCGAAAGTAAAGTCGATTCGTTTAATAATCAACACCGCTTTATTGTTCTCATCACAGTTGACACGATACAGATCAATACAACCAAGTCTCTCTCTACGCGTGGTAGGGATTAAGATATTTAGATAAAGGAGTGACATTCCCCAGACGTTGGGTATCGCCACCTATGGACAGGTGCTACATGATTAGAAATTAAAAAGTTATACAAAAATTACAATTCATCAACAGTTTTATGTTGTCTTGCAGTACAGCCTATTCACCAAACTTTTTTCTTACATTTGTCTGCTGCCTCCTGTTTTTCATTCCTTTCTGGTATTTGAAAACTGAATTGTTTACAGCTGAATTTTGATAATATTTTATCATTAAAATTTATGTGTTTGTTAAGTTATTAGATTTTACAAGTTACAAGTTAGAAGTTTGGCTCTCCTAAATCTCTCTATTTACTATACGTCAATTTCAAATTTCGCGCATGTCAGTGTCCAATCACAATAAGTAAGTATTGGTCTGTGCTTAATTTAGTTTAGATAATAAAATCGGCCATAACAAAAATGGATTTCAATTGTATTTTTAAAGCAAAATAAATTTTTTATAATAATAAAGCTGAATAGTTTGGTCAATATATTATATAACTTTCTTATTTATTGATTTATTTATTTAGATAAGTGTATTGACAACATAAATTTAAAAATATTTTTTACATTTATATCGTTGCAATTAGTATAGGAATTGTAACTCCAGGAGTGAGCATTAAATGATTAGCAATGCTGACACTAGGTGACACTAAGTGATTGCAGTATCTATTTAAAAAATCGATATTCCCTCAAGTTTTGAGAGAAACATGAGGGAACGAGTTGTTATTGTAAAACAACTCGAGGGAATGAGTAATTACTTGTTTCCTCCTGTTGATTTACAACAACAACTGTTCCCTCCAGTTGTTGTTTAAGAACAAGGATTTGACCCTTTAGGGGCTGCATAAAGTATAGTCCTGTAGATAAGAATGCCTTCGCTGCCATAATTAAAAATCATATTTGAAGTTTTATATAAACTTTTATAAATCGTAAAAAACTATGAATAAAACTTATAAATTCCACAATTTTTAAAACAAAAACTATAATTACAAGAAAGATTAATCCCACCTTTTCAAATGACCCATCTCATCCCTTACTCACGCCTTACCAAACGTTCAAACGTGAGATCACTTTCCTTTCGTTTGAGACTTGAGTTCCGTTTTTGCCAACAGTTAAAGTGATATGACATGTCAACAAACTCAACCGACATAATTTGATTCTTACTTCACTCGAATTTATATACAATATGACTTCAACCGCGAGAGAAAAGGTTCTGCATATTTTAGAGATCATTTTACGTGTGCCGCCCTTATTTCTCATGGATTCGGTCCTGCAGAAGGGTTATACGCCTGAATTTGTGCATCAACTCTACAATAGCGTGGAATTTAACGGGAATCTGAACTCTACACTGGCTGGAGATGAGAATATCAACAAGAAATATCAGGTCATGTTGACTGTTAGTTTCGATCCGCAGGCGATTTTGATGGTGGTGTTACATATGTCGGGTAATTTGGTGTTATAGTTTATTAAGAGGTTGTAATGAGTATTGGTTGCTGTTTAGTGCTGATTTTTAGTTTTGTTATTGATAAAAATTGTGTTAATGTTTATTTTTTGTACTGCAGATGGCGCTTTGATCAGATGCTGTGGAAAGTTTGAATGGAAATCTGGTTGAAAGTTGAAGAATCAAATGGAAAATTATTGTGGGAGTTTTAGTCAAAATTTTGATATTATTTTTATTGCTGTGTGAAATAATCTGTGAGTTGTAGTACGTTATTTTGGCAAGTGAAGTTTATTTAATTCGATTCCAGTTACTGGTATTGATTAATCTCATAATATATTCCTGAGCTGAAAATTTTGCTAATTGCTGAAAAAATATTCACTTCAAATATTAAAAAAACATATTTAATTTATCTAAAAGTTTATTGAAGATATCCACAATTCGTAAAAAATTTATTGAATTAACAAAAATATAATTAGAATTATTTTTAATTCAGTAGATTTTTAAATCATTAATTCATTAGAATTCTTTGTCTAATTTGTCAATTTGCCAATTGAATTTATAAAATTCAGTTTTTGATATTTTTAATGAATTTTTTAATTCTTATTGAAAATATCACAAAATTCATTCGATTTATCTAATAATTTATTGGAATAGATATTTTACGAAAATTTATGAAATTTCATCGAAAAATTCTTTAATCAATTAAATTTTTGATATTTTCAATAAATTTTTTAATTCTTACTCAAAATAACAAAAAAATTCATTTAATTTATCTAAGAATTCTTTGAAAATGTCAACAATTTTATGAAAATTAATAGCAAATATCAAAAGTTACATCCAAAATTTTAATAATCAATCTAAAATCTTCAAAATTGATTAAATTCAGTGATATTTCATAAAATTTAATGCATGTATAAATGAAAATAGCTTAAAATCAATAAAATATTTTAAAGCTGATTTACAATATTACGAATTGTAATGTCAAAATTTTATTGCAATACTTTGTTCAATATCTGTACCGGATGCAATGCTAACTAAAGCTTTTATTAAGCTGATTAGCTTGATTAGAATTGTGTTCAACAGGAAAATGACAGATTGCTATATTTACAAATAACACTTTCCATTAAATAATACAACTAGATGATTATCACTTCTCTCATAAAGATGAGAAAATCCTTCGTTAGTTATTTTTCTATGTCAATCTACTAGGATAACTGGAGGTTTTCCTAGTATGTGGTCAAAACTAATTTGTACACAATATTGTGCACTAATCTCTGTATCACTGGATCGTGTTTCCAATACGATTAATCGTATTGGAAACACGATCCAGTGATACAGAGATTAGTGTTTCTATAAATTGCTGTATTTACCTGAGTATAAAACACTTTGTTTTCCCAACAATTTTGTCAAAAATTGGGACGGACTTAAGTAAATGTGGTAAATTGTCAGATGTATTTCCATTAGCTTTAAGTTCTGGCTGCAGTATTAATTCACAGATGCCATTCCAATTCGGTTGAACCAGAATTGATTTTTGAGTGAAATTCATTCAGATAAAATTTAAATGATGAATTAGTTGAGTCGATGTCATAAACAACCATAAAAATATCAAGATTGAATTAATGTTAATTCAACGTGCAGTATAATGTTGAAAAAATGCAACATGGCCAACGTTTTTTTCAATTTTACCATTCCTTTTGCTACTAGAGAATGCAAGCAATTATTTAAATAAACGTTAGTCTATTATCTCCCTATAGCACATTTCAGTCATTAAAAAATTATTACTTTTACAACATTAAACAAAAGAATTGGAACTAAAGATAGCCAAACACAGTAGCCAATGCACATTGAGATCTCAATACTATATTAATCTTATAATTTTCTTTCAGCCTTCATACTCTCACTCATGGTCTTTCTTCTATCCCGAGAACACCTAATTCTCGCCTACAAATGGATGTTTGCAGTAGCCACAGTCCTCCTATCCTACTGGAGTAACGTCTACTACATAGACCATTCTGCAATTTACCCGTTCGAGGAATCAAGAACATTTCTCCTTCACTTCCTCCTCCAACTAATCCTGGCCATCACCTTCAGCATGGTCCACAACCAACACCAAGAGGAAGCACTTCTGATAACTCTCGCCTTCCTACTGCCTTCAGTAACCAACGGGACAATCATCTTCAGGCCGGACGTGATCCGACATTTACCGACGATAACAACGCTGGCAACGCTGACATACCTGAAAATCTGCCTGATCTGCAATTTACCGCGGATAGTCCAGGCAATCTTCAGCACTCTTCGTCTGACGAGGATCTTCGTTCGGTACTACGGATATCACGCGCTACTGGAGAACGAGTGGACGAGACTTAACATTCCACACGTCCTCAGGGTATTCTGGTTAGTCCGGGTCTCGGAGGGCATTGTGTTCCTAGTCGTCGAGAAACTCCAACCCGTAGAACTCTCCTCGATAAAAGTCATAGCCAAGGAATCCCTTATTGGTGGATGTGATACTATACTGGCAGTCATGGGGATGACCTCAATCGTTGCTTCAGTAGCCCATTACTTCGGCTACCTGGTCCACCATTTTCTAATGGCGGACGAGGACGGCGAGAAGAGCATCGGTACCGTGAGCGCGATCCTTTTCTTCATACTGGCGTTGCAGACAGGTTTAACTGGATTGGACCCGGATAAGAGATACGTCCGGCTTTACCGGAACTTCTGCCTGCTCTTCACGGCCATGTTGCATTTCGTCCATAATATAGTCAACCCGCTGCTTCTCTCGCTGAGCGCTTCGAGGAACCGATCGGTCCACAGACACGTCCGGGTTCTGACCGTCTGCAGTTTTCTCATCCTTTGTCCGCTCTGGTTCTTATTCTACTTGTGGTCCAACCACTCGCTCAGCACCTGGATGTTGGCTGTGTCGGCGTTCACCATCGAAGTAATCATCAAAGTGGTCATCTCTCTACTACTATATTTTCTCTTTATGTTCGACGCTTACCGAAACAACTTCTGGGAAGAGCTGGACGACTATGTCTACTACATCCGAGCTACTGGAAACACCATCGAGTTCATCTTTGGGATTTTCTTGTTCTTCAACGGCGCTTGGATCCTCCTCTTCGAATCAGGCGGGGCCATTCGCGCTTGCATGATGTGTGTCCACGCTTACGTCAACATCTGGGTGCAGGCAAAGACAGGGTGGAGGACTTTCATAAAGAGAAGAACTGCTGTTTATAAGATCAATTTGTTACCAGAAGCGACGGCAGAACAATTGTCGAAGTTCGACGATGTTTGTTCCATTTGTTACCAGGAATTAACGAACGCCCGGATAACCAAGTGCAATCATTATTTTCATGGGGTTTGTCTAAGAAAGTGGCTTTATGTGCAGGACAGGTGTCCGTTGTGCCACGACACTCTGTATAAAATGGATTCAGATACAGATGAAGAGAAATCTACGAATGAGAATGGCGGGCAGGCGGTGAACGAGGTTGCGGCTGCAGTTGTGGCTAGTGGTAGTTCTTCTAGTCAGAGTCAGGATGGTGGGGAGAGTTCAGTGAGGAGAAGAAGGGAAGATGCGAGATTATGAACATAAAATGGATTGTGATAATTGTTTGTATTATTTTTTTCCCAACTTGTTTTGAATTGTGATTGTATTTATCTAGTGTTGGTTTTATGTGAATGATGTCTATGATTTTATCAAATGGAAATGTTTATTATATTGAATGAAAAAGGATTGAATTGTTTAATATATTTATTTGTGGTTGTTTTGCTATTATTATAAAAAGTGACACAAGATACAGATAAAAATTGAAACTACTATTATTTTATAATCTCATCCATAATATCATTGAAAGAATAGAAAATTATCTCGATAATTAGTTTATAAAATTCAACTGGAATGAGGTTGACATAAAAAAAAATTATTCAAAATACAGTTCTAAGGGAATTATTTCAAAACAATAGAGAGTTTGCAGACTACAAAACTTATGACTTATAACTTATAAATTCCATGTTAATTATAAATCTAACTTATATTTAACATGGAATTTATAAGTTATAAGACATAAGTTTCGTTCTTCGCCAACTCTCTATTTTGTTAAATTGATTTAAACCAGGATTTGGATTGTATTTTGAAAAGCTTTATTAAATTTTGATGAAATGATTTTTAATATAATGTGTGGTGTTGAAAAAATTCCAATTCAATTTTTAAAGCTTAATTTACATAGTACTTACAAGTAACTTATAATGGTTCTCTCTGGTGAGGCATTAAATTAAAGTTCCTGAGTGCTTTGATGCCCCCGCCCCCTCCCACACCCCCATTGGGTGTCAATTCAAAACACCAATCTCAGCATTACAAATAGTGTCCCCGATGCACTTACATTTAATCACTTAAGTAATTGATTTCCTAGTTGATTCAGTTTTTCAATTTTTGTAAAATACTATTTTGAAAAATTAATTAAATCGATCACAAACTTAATACTCAACAGAAACTGCTTTTCCTCATCCTCATCTCCTATTCCAAAGCAGATTTTACGAACAATTTCATCTTAATAAAATCAAAAGCAGATTTTCTTCATGTCTGAGCTGAAGTAACTCATCTTGATAGAAGTTTTACTATTTTAGTAACACCATTGTTGCTTACAATTTTACAGGTACTTAAACTTTTCTGGAGCAAATTTTGGGTAAGGTAGTAGCAGTCTGTAAATCGTATGGGCGAAGGATTGTAAGTTAGCAATTCGTACTACCACTTAAATTTCATAATGTTTAGACTTTTTAAGAATTATTACCATTTATATATATTACCATACATATTACCATTTAGTGTATCTGAGCACTATCAGTTCCTCCTGCCATCCCCACTCCTGTTTTTTTTTTAATGAGAGCCCCGTTGCCCTTTCTTCATTGGTTAACTTAAGGTCATTGAATAGCATGAAGTCAAGAATTGGCTCAATCGATGCTTGAGTGATTCAGACTTCTACTGGCCGATTCCCAACCTGTTGACGTACTCGGAGGACTTCGTCACTAAGCAAGTCGCTCACCAACGCGCAAGCTATTTTAGGCATATGGATCATAGGGCGCGTATTCAAATCCTCTGGTGTCAATGGCGGAGTTTGCGTGGTAATTTCGGCTGACTTTGGTTTAGTTAGAGTTAGTATTATTTCTAATGGTGGAATATCAGTACGCAATCGCGTAACTTTGGGGCGTGTTCCTACACTAGCCGCGTCAGCTACTGCTTGCCACTGTTCTTCGGATGTTAACGGCTGATATTTAGCCGCTTCTAATACTGGTGCTTCCTCCTTCTTCTCGACAACTGGCGTCAATGGTCGTGGACCAGTCGTTGTAACTCGGAATTTCGCACCGGATGTGTCCACTTTCGTTCATCGGTCGGGAAATATGCAAGGTTACATTTTAGTCAATTAAAGTTTTTCTGTGGCAATATTGCCTTTGCTCCAATACGTCCAGCTCGAAACTCATTCAAACAATTATACGCCAGTTTGAAAAGCGCTTTTAACAATCGCATGCGAATGTCGTCTGCCATGATGAGGTTAGGATTTGTCTTCATCTCTTCACAGACGGTTTTCTTTACTGTTTCGACGTGTTGTGGGAGAAAACAGTTCACCACATGCTGCGAGTACGATTCCAAACAAAAATCCTGCCCCAGCAACACATCGAAGAGGTTTTGCCAAGCTTCTGGATAGACGTCGATTTTTGGTCGACCGCAATTCTCCATTGGTGTGAGAAAACCAAAATGATCTTTGCTCGAAAGACGGTGGATTTGACGAGCTGCATTTGAAGGAAATTTCGGTAATCCCTGTTCATCAAATACAGGCGCCTTTGGATGGTTTTTTAATTGATCTACCTCCGCTTTCAATTGGTTTATTTCCTTTTGTTCATTGCATTGGCGAATCTTTTCTTCCTTTTCTTCTTGAGTCATTGGTTGAGGATCTGAAGAGTAATCTGAACTGTATTCACTGTGTTGACTAGCGGGATGTGAATTTATATTTCCGACTGACATACGACGATTCTTCCAACGTTCATTATTGTCTTCAAGTAACGCAGCTTGTTTCAGCTTACCAGCTACTTGATGCAAATTGTCAGAAGTTTGAAGTGCTTGTTCGAAATCGCGTTTCTCTTTTTCGTCTGTGATCAACTTCTCAGACTGGTCGTTAACATCAGGAGGCGTGGGAAGTTGATCCGTCGTTGGACGTGGTTGTTGCTCAGGATAACGTGGTGGTGGTTGTTGGTGAAAGTTGAATTCAGAGCAGTAAATCCTCAGTATGGTGTAATGTAAAGTCGAAATAATGATAATTCAGCAAATAAAAGTAATGTAATCCTCTTTTATTTGAAAACTTATTAATACAAAATGTCTGACCTGCTTGCCAGACATGTACCAAAGAAGTGGTTAAAAATGACAGATAAATATATTATACAATAAAACATGAGGTGGTGAGAAAAGGTACCTCATGGTCAAATAAAACACCTATAATCATAAATTGACAACTAAAGGTAAACAGTAGATAAACGAGGCTCGGTACCGTGTCATATTAAACACTTTTCAATATAATGCTAAATACAAATATACAATTCATTTATTATACAATTAATTTATGTCAACATCAGCAAAACAATATGCAGGATCAAATATCTACAGTATGGTGGCCCAGAGCCGCCACTACAAAACGAGAATTTTTTTCTCGTTTTTTTCACAAAATCAATTGAAAAAAAAATTAAAAAATTTTTCTCGTTTTTTTTTGCAAATAATTTGGAAAAAAAATTCAAAATTTTTTCTGGTTTTTTTCAAAAAAAAATCGGAAAAATCTCCAAATTAAAAATTTTGTCTCGTTTTTTTAAACCAAAAATCAGGAAAAAAAAATACAAATCGAATTTTTTTTCAAATACAGTAAATGGAAAAAATTGCAATTAAAAGAAAATTCCCGATTATTAGCCCAGTTCCGCCACTACTAGTCTCACATGATGGCCCAGAAGGGTCATTGATAAAATTTAAACTTGTAACACAAAAGGTCTATCAGCTTAGGAGTACCAAAACAACAAGATTTTGTGATTTTTATAAGATGACTGGCCCTCTATTAAACATTTTTGTTTTCTAAACTAGCAGATACATATGTGAAAAGGGACTTCTTAGAAGTCCCTTTTCACATAATAAGAATGAGTCATTCTTATTAGTTACTAGCAAATGTACCCGGCGCTGCCGGGTAAACAAAAATCAAAAATTGTGTATTTAATTGTCTAGGTACCTGTGGAAATTTCCATGGATAAAAAATGAATTTACCAACAAAAATTTCACTGTAAAATAGCCGGTACCCATGGAAACTTCCACGGATTAAATAAATGAAAATAACAAATTTAAAAATAAAGCAAATTTTTATGTGTACCGGTCTAAACTCCACAAATAAAATAAACATCCAAATAATAAAAAAAATCATAAATTTTAAAATCATCAAAAACTCACTCTGCCAATCAAGCCCACTCTGCCCGTGGAACCCCAGTCTGCCTGTGGAACCCCAGTCTGCCCGTGGAACCTCAGTCTGCCCATGGAACCCCACTCTGCCCGTGGGGTCCCACTCCGCCCATGGAGTCCCACTCCGCCCGTGGAGTCCCAGTCCGTCCGTGGAGCACCAGTCCGTCCGTGGAACCCCAGTCCACCCGTGGAACCCTAGTCCGCCCGTGGAACCCCAGTCCGACCGTGGAACCCCAGTCCGCCCGTGGAACGCCAGTCCGCCCATGGAACGCCAGTCCGCCCTTGGAACCCCAGTCTGCCCGTGGAGCCCCAGTCCGCCCGTGGAACCCCAGACTGTCTGTGGAATTATTTTCTGAATTTTTATAATTTTTTTCTGAATTTTTCTCAATTTTTT